>JAJHUR010089911.1:0-20015 GCA_027495735.1 Lutjanus campechanus | reverse complement strand
TATAAGAATCACTTTAGACCTACAACAATGATAAGTGAAGCAGTTTGTCACTGTTTACAGTCAACATCAGGCTTCATGATCAAACAAAGTTTATATCACATCAACACTTCTGTCCATATTCACACGCTGCAGTGCAGGTGGAGCAGTGATGCTGCTGTGCCTGCAGGGAGTATGATTTGGTTTAGGGGCATAGGGCCGAATTGAATGGGCATGGCCAACCTGAAATTCCTACTGCAGAAAGAAAGTAGTTCCTACATAAAACTACTCTCAACAAGGTCTGTGGATTATTTTTGAGCAACTAGGTTGTGACACAGTCATCTCTTCAGCTGATATCTCCAAAACTCAACTCACACCAACACAATGTAGATGGATAAAGTGCACCACAGGCCAGGGTATTTTTGATTTTGGGGCCAACAATCCATTTGTTTTACAAACCAATAATATTTCATAATGTGACAACACTGTGGTTAAAATCTGATAAAGTTTCAGCCTTTATGCACCAACAGTGACACAAATAAAAGGCAAGAAATTGCGAAGCCAGTCTGTTCACGTCGAGCGTCACACCATTTTGTGAATAAATTAAGCTTCTAAAAATAAATCACACTGCTGCAAAGAATATGTACAAATATCAAGTGAACATGACCTATACCTTTTACTTAATAAAAAATTAGAATAAAAGACATACCTGGGTCCGACCAATATGGAAAAAGAGAGGAGAACTTGTTCAGGAGCTGAAACTGTATCACAGCTGCTTCAGGACGTATTTCAGGATACAAAGTTTGAAGAAGCAGAGGAGTGATTTCAGAAAGCAGACTGATCCGGAGAAGCAGTTATCCTCAGATAAGATGTTTCATATGATCTGTAAACAGTTCCTGCTGTGCGTGATGCTCATCTGGTTCAACGGAGGCGGGGGGTGGGGTGGTAATCAACAGGAGGGGGGTCGCCTGGCGGGAAGTTTAAATAAAGACGTTTTCTGTAGAGGGTTGACGCTTATTAAACACACCATCATCACACTGAAGCTCATTGTCTGTTCCTCTCCACGCGTTGTCTTTGAAATCGTTGTCTCTGTAGCCGCTTCCCCCTTTTACCACGTGAAACGGAGTTCGGTGAAGCATGTGCGAAACCAGCGATCCGCCATGTTGAATATATGGAACGTGACGTCGTTGACAACAAGCAGTTTGATTGGTTAGATGTGTCCATGTCGGAAGTTAAACTTCAGAAACAGAAAAATCAACCTCGGTCCGAGAAAATAAGAGCCGCAATGTTGTACAATGTCGCGCAATTGTTATTGTTAAAATTAATTTTACACCATCTCATATGAGTGTAATGTTTGGGTGTCCACATAAAGGTTAGGTTGTACTAAGAAGGATTAATTTTTAAACCCAGTTAAATCATGGTTTAACTTGAAATTATGTTGTATCTGTTTTAAACTAGTAATTTAAGCCTCTTTTTAAACCTCATTTTAGTTTTTACTCTAAACCCTAGATTAAATTTGTTTCCGTTACACCAAAACTCCAATTTAAAACGTAATTCAGTTTTAACTTTAGACTTACAATTGAGGAGGTTTAACTTTTAAAATGGCTGCCTTTTTTAGATGGATTGAGAAAAATAATAATGTTCCTTGAAGAAAGTTCAAGGACAGCATCAACTCACAGCTACTGTCTTTTTAGCTAGCTAGCAAATAGAATAACATTGTTGCTGGTTTTTAGCCAGAAAGCGAACATTGCAAGGTTTTGTTACATTTTTAGCCAGCTAGCAAACATTGCAACATTTTGTAAAGAATTAAAGGGCAGTCATAAGTTTTGTTAGCCTTTTAGCTAATTAGCAAACAATAACATGTTTTTTGGATACTTTTTAGCTAGCTAGCAAACAAGACTACATTTCCTGAACTTTTAAGCCAGCCAGCAAACAAAATAACGTTGTTGTTTTTACTTTTTAGCTAGCAAGCAAACAGTGCAAGGTTTTGTTACATTTTTAGCCAGCTAGCAAACATTGCAATGTTTTGTCAATAATTACAGAGCAGTCATAAGTTTCTTTAGCCTTTTAGGTAAGTAGCAAACAATATAACACATTTTTTGGTGACTTTTTAGCAAGCTAGCAAACAATACTACATTTTCATAACCTTTTAGTTAGCTATCAAACAAAATAACATTGTTGATTTTTACTTTTTAGCTTGCAAGCAACAATGCAAGGTTTTGTCACATGTTTAGCTTGCTAGCAGACATTGCAACGTTTTGTTAAGAATGAAAGAGCAGTCATAAGTTTTGTCAGCCATTTAGCTAAGTAGCAAACAATAAATGTTTTTCAGTAGTTTTCAGCTAGTTAGCAAACAGTACTACATTTTCTTAACTTTTTAGTTAGCCAGCAAACAATGCATTGTTTTGTTAAGAAATACAGAGCAGTCATAAGTTTTATTAACTTTTTAGCTGGTGAGCAAATGTTTTTGTTTGTTTGTTTGTTTTGTTTTGTTTTGTTTTTTGTTTTGTTTGTTTTAGGTTTTTCACTAGTGAGCAAACAATTCATTGTTTTGCTCCTCTTTTATACTTAACTAGGTCCCGGCAGTACTCTGATTTATTTCAGTTGTGGGAGGCAAGCATCTCCATATTAATTGCACTTTAATTTTAGTTTGTATTAGTAGACTTAAACTGAGATTAGTTTCTAATTTGCAACAGTGCTCTGCTGGATTTTAAATCATCTGCTCACAGAGTCTAGTTTTGCTAAAATCTAATTAGAACTCATTTTAGATCAAATTATCTTTTTTGGTGCAACACAAACACATTCAGTTTGACAGATAAATAAATTAAAAACACATTTCTCCATAAACTTATGACCCAGTTCATAAAAGTAATATCAATCATGTGCCACGTACAACCTGTATGTTGACTGAATGAATCACAACCAGCTAACAGTTATTACACTGTAAATACTGTACTGCAGCATGGTGAAGTGCTGAGTCTGTCAGCTGAATGACGTCATGTTCTCCTGATGTTGACGTTGACGAGAACTGGTGAGCTGACGTCATGCCACTTGTTGTTGGGCACCGAACACCGGTTGCCATAGTAACCCCGGGGAAGACTGGGTTAACAGAGAATTCCAGGTCAATGACATCACCACTCCTTCCACAGGAACGTTTTTTTTTTTCTTCTTCTTCATGTGAAACCAGAGACTGAGCATGTCTTTCACACGCTGCTCACATGGAGACTAGAAAGGCTTCATTGTACAGAGGAGAGCAAGTAAGTGAGCGAGGCCTGGAGAGCTCCTCACTCTGAAATAACTCAAACCACTTCCTCTGACTGACGGGTGTGGCTCTAAATTTCATTTGAAAGGACTATCATCCCAGTGTCTTTTCCAGTAATTTCATTTGCATGGATGTTTTAGCTGCTTCACTCCTCTGACAGAACATCACTTTGAGGAGGAAATTGAGTTTGAAGGATGGTTTGAACGCTGCACAATAGCTTTAGTTTAACACTGAATTTGTAACACACTTTAACCCCACGTATTTTACATTTAAGCGGTATATAGACACTACATTGTTTACTGTAGCGTACTTTAATTCATACTTTTACTTAATGACAATGAAAATGTTGTACTTCTTACTCCACTACATTTATTTTGTAATAATAAATAATAGTTACTATCCAGTTTCAGATTACTAATACAAAATATAATCAACAATTAAATTATATTATCATGCCAATAAGAATGTATTATTGTATTGTACTGTATAATGACAAATCCACACATAATACACTACTAACTAAGCGCCAAACAGCAGACAGTCAAAGTTAAGAAAAAAGTTAGCGAACATAATGTAGCATTTAGCATCTAAAGAGACAAATATTCCCCTCTGGAGTCGGTGGAGAAAAAAAGCAGAGCTAAAAATTACACAATGTTGGAATTACATTCATCACATGGACAGTAGCGCAAGTCAAAATTAACGCTAATGTTGCTCTGTGACGGCCTGGATGTGTAATTAGACAACGGATCCTTCGCTAAGCCCTGCACTCCTTAGTTACTGTTGCTATGCCTGTCAAGCTTCCATTCTGACACTGCACATTTAAGCAGTTTACAGTGATAAAGGTGGTGGGTTTAACATCGAAACTGGGACTAATTATTGAAACACCAAAGCTGATTCCACAAGAGAAATACTTGAAGCAGGTTTCACATTTCTAGCAGACGACCGTGGAGGTTGTCGGCTAAAATGATGATTCTAGCCAGCAGATTTCAAACATGTACTGTAGCTAGCTATTGTAAGCTAATGCTACTGCTACTACTACTACTCAAGTCAGCTGAGAAGTCCGTCTCCAGCGCACCTTTTCCAAACAACCACACATTTTAAAAGAAGAACCCCGTAAAAGTGTCTTAAACATGTAAAGTTACTAAATGGTTGCGTACACGACATAACGTTAATGCTAAAAGACAGAGGGTAAAGCTAGCTTACATCCCAGCGAACATTGGTTGGATGGTGAAATACGACATGTTGCTAATCTGCTAATGATTGGATAGGTACTGTAGGAAGGAGAGGCTTAGCAAAGGGCCAACTATTAACTAACACATTCACTATAATGTCAGTCTTGTTTACAGATTTTTACACTCTTAATTCTTAATCCAGAGATCAATAGGTGTGGGTACCAGGTTGCTTCCAGAGCTTTCGTCAGTATGTCTTGGCCTTCATTAGTGGATGGAGCTTGGTTGTCATGGAGAGTCAAGAATTTAGTAATAAATACTTTATTAATAAATATAACGACTACAATGAAATAAATAAATATATACATACATTACATTTCATGCTCACATAATAAAATCATTACATGATAACAACTGTGTTTTGTCACTCATTCATTAACTGATCACCCATTCTTCACAACTGGGACAAATCATGTCCTACCAAAACAAACAAACAGGAGGACTTTTATATATAAACTATAATTAATTTATGGATTTTTTTGGTTTGCTTTAATGCCTTTAATTTCTAAACTTGTTCTGTGGCAGGAAACATCCTCGTTCCAGAAAATTCACAACTTCAAACAATTTTAAAAATGAGTTAAAATACTTACAAATCTAAAAAAAACAAACAACTGCTGATGACATAGGTTAAAATGTGCTATTAGAATTGTCTTTGTTTTGAAAGACATTTTTAACGAAAATGTTGGTTCAGATTTCCATCAACTTTATCAGATTTTTACAAAAACAGGATTTAATCAGACATATAAAGTTTTGCTATATACCCTAAAGACCCCTGTCTCACTTCCTGGTTTAAAAAACAGCACTGGTAGACTTATTGTTTTAAAAAAATCATCAAATAATATCTCTATCACGTGTCTCAACCATAACATATCAACTCTGGAGCCCTTCTAAATAAAAACTTAATAATATGGTTTAAAAAGGGTGTTTTGATTGGCATTAATAGAACTCGGAGCACGTTTAAAAAATAAAATGGCTGCTCATGACAACTATACTGTCAAATGAAAAAATATCACATTTTGTCAACTCCACCAAATTTTCCATCTGACGGAGTTGTCGTCTACATTTAATAAAAAATTTAATGACTAGGAGTTTGGCGCGTGGCAATAGTTTCATAACCAAGAATTTGATCTTTTAAAATATATTTTCCACTATAATTGAAGAATAAAACTCAAAACCCTTCAAAATACAGTTTGTCCCAATTCCATGAATGAGTGTGATACAGATGTTTCACAGGAAGAGTTGTTGCTGACAAATACATTTAAAATGTCTTTATGTCTGCTTACCACTGAGTTATAGCGTGTTATTAACCATTTATTACTTGTTTATATTCTCATCATTATTGTGACATAGGTGCAGTTGCCAGAGAAGTAGTTATTTAGGATGTGATAAAAGAAGTCTCTGCTGTTACCGGGGTCTATTTCAGCCCCTCCCCGGGGTCCCTTAGAGGGGCAGGAGGGGTGTTGGTCCTACAGCTCCAGGTTCAGAGACACTCTGTCGGTCTCACCCTCTGAAATGGGTGTCGTCTGGATGAGCTGTCTGCCTGCTCCGCGAGTCAGACACCTAAACACAACACACACACACACACACAAATAGCTTTATAAACACACCCTCATGCCTATTAAACACTTACACTCTCTAGTGCATTCATAAACACACACCAGAACACACATAACACACCTCTCAGGCCTGCAGACACTGAAACACACACACAAAGAGACACGCAGGGCCACAATGAGGCGTATTTACACTCTGACGCAGGTGTTCTGACCAGTGTTTGCATTAATGGGAAGGTGTTTGGCACCTTGATAAGGACAGTTAGTCGATCATTGCCATGTGGCACAGTGTTCACCTCTGTGAGACTGTGAGAGAGTCTCGTCCAAAAGAGACGCTCTTCTGACACCTACTGTTGGAATGAAAGAACTAAGACCTGCTGGAATATGGTTTGTTTTTATGACTGTTTTCAATTCGTGTCTTATAAAGGAGCACTTAAAATGTTTTTTGTCTTTTTTTTTTTATCTGTAAATCTCATTATATGAAAGCCTATTTCTGCCATTATGATGGAAAAACTGTAAGTCATCATTACATAAAACTTAACAGTTTGAGATACTAATTAATTATTTTGAGATAAGTCATTACTTTGAGAGAGTTTCTCATTATTGAGATAGTAAGTTGTTATTTTGAGAAAGTTTCTTATTATGTAAAAGATCATGTACAGTGAGCAGGTCATTATTGTGAACAATAACCTGCTCACTGTACATGATCCCACTTACTACGAGGTTACTTGCAAAAAAATTGGGATACATTTATGTGACACAAAATATTAATTTTAAAATATGTGACCTGCTCTCTGTACTTTATCCTACTTTTTTATGTGGTGATGTGCCAAAAAAAATCAACAATTTGACACAAAATATTAATCTTAAAATGATTTTCGGTGATTTAACAATTATTTTGTTGCACCTTCTGAGTCTATGATCAGAATTGTGTCCGTAGCAACGGTCTGTTCTTCATAACAACAGTCTGTTATACAGAAATAACAGACCTGAGAATGCTGTAATTGTCTAATCAGAAAGACGAAGCCGTGTAATAAAACCTTGTAAAACCTGACACATCAAAAATTGTTGGAAAATTTAAAGTGTTTATGGGAAATTATCACTTAGAGATATGATATTTTGTTTGTATCATGTTTGATATATCAGGCATTTATGAAAAATCATTGGTCACAATCATTTTTATTGTAGAAACGGCAACAAGTTTTGTTCATTGCTTTTGGAAAATTTGGTGCATTTGAACTGGTTTAGTTCTCTTTTTTTTCCAAACAGGAACCTTTTTATTCAGCATTTTGGTCAGTAAATACAGCTCGGTGAGTGTAAACTGAATTTATATTAGCAAGTGTTCACTTGCTCAGCTGTTTGCAACACACAAATGATTATAATGTGAGCAGGATGCACATGTAAAAATCACATAAATATCTAAATCTTCACTCTAAATATATCTTAAGATGACTTCTTACATTAGTTTGTTTTCGAGTGTATTTGTGACATAATGCAGATTACATCATGAACTTCAGTAGAATGATTGCTGGGGGATTCACAAATAAATGATCATTATCATTATTAATTATACCAGCTGTATAATGTTGGATTTTGCAGGTTGCTGCCTGCAGTTCACTGATAGTCCACCAGAGGACAGAGGACACGTCTCAGATTGGATGTGACACGTTTTTCAGAAAAGTATTGATCATACTGATGTTGAAGAGAAACTCAGAAACTCACGTATCAAATAAGATGCAAACAGCTTCCACACCCTCATTAGACCTGGTTATTAATATTTGAAAACATGTTTTCACTTCTGTGTGTCTGGACGAAATTATTAGATCTGTTTGAAAAGTTCAAAGTATCGTTGGTTATCACATGAAGCTCGTCTGTAACATATTAAACCACATGACAACCACACACACACACAAATACATTATATTTGATTTAGGAGGTAAATATGCTGTATACTTATTCTATCACCACGTGAAATGTATTATGAACTGTAGAATTCTTATTTGAGTGAATTCTTATTATTTTTATAAATAATATAACGTCTTTTGTGCAACTCAAGTCAAGTTTAATCAAGTTTATTTTCTACAGCCCATTCTACTGTATATTGTCTCAGTGGGCGTTATAGTCGCACAACATTAGATCCCAGTTCAGCCCAAACCTCCTGAAAAAGACAATAAAAAGTAGCCTTTGGTGATATTTACATTTTATTTTAAATTAAAAGATTTAAAGCTCTGTATGGTTTGAGAAAGTAAGGGTGAAAACTGATTTAAAATAAATAAATAAATAAATAGATAGATAAATAAATAAATAAACAAACAAAAAATCAAACACAATACCGCTTTCATTTCTACACAAAAATCTGACATTGTTGTGTGTTTGTGTATACTGACAACTGCAGAATCATCCTTTTTCAAGATTTTGAGGATGATCAACAGATGTGTTATCGGGTGAAAATCCTGATATGTTGTTTGTTTGTAGTTATTATGACAGTGAATTAATATTAAATGATGTGACGAACAGACAGATGATGTGTGTCTCTTTCTTGTAGAATTTTAAGGGAGCTGAGCCGCAGGAGCTCACCCTGGTTGTTGGAGCTGAACATGACCATCAGTTCTCCTCCGTCCAGCTCCACAGTGCCTCCCTCTGGACTCTCAGTCTGATTGACACAAAAAAGGAGAAGGACATGAGCTCACATGCAGAATTTAAACAAAACACTACACAGACCTAATATGTTTAACATTAATTTAAAAAGAAGACCTTTTTAATTATTATTAATAGTATTTTTTAACACCAGTGGTTTTTCAGTTATATAGTAACATCAGATTTTCAATACTCCTGCCATAACTTAATGTCTAATTATTCCTTAAACACTGAACATTTTGGGTGTCAGTTTACAACAGAACTTTTATACTGGGTTACACCAACAAAGATTAATTTAATCTAAGAGTAGTCATGATCAAAGTTTAGTAAAACTAGGTTTTAAATAAGTACAGATTTAAGACTTAAAATTAACTGTTACAGTTTAACAGTTTAATGAGGGGGGAACACACTGCTTGCTAAAACAAAACAAAACAAAACAAAACAAAACAAAAAGTTAAGGAAAATTTTAGATTGTTTGCTACCTGGCTAGAAACCATTTTTTAAAATATTATCTGCAAGCTGGCTAAAAACAAAAAAGTTATATTGTTTACTATCTAGTTAAGAAAACAAAAGAAATACATACTGTTTGCTAGCTAGCTAAAAAAAAAAAAAGTTAACAAAATGTTACATTGTTTGCTAGCTGGCTAAAAATAAACAAAAAACATACTATTTACTACCTAGCTAACAAGAATATTTTATTGTTTGCTAGCTAGCTAAAAAGTTAACAATGGTGTAACAGAAATAAATGTAATCTAGGATTAAGATAAATACTATTGGTTTTAAGAGAGGATTTAACTTAGTCTTTCTTAATTTTAGCTACTTTAAAGGTTTGGTGCAACATAATTTAAAGTTAAAGCAGGATTTAATCAGGTTTAAGAAATGATCCTTGGTGGTGCACCTCAGCCGTAATGCTGTTCTCCACATCTGTATAACATCACAGCTGTATATCTGAACCTCCCTCTGCCCTGGCTTACCTTTGGACACAGTGGGTACCAGTTGAAGCTCTGGGTGGCCTTGTCCTCAAACCTCCAGCCGTCCAGTGGGATCAGGACCTCACCGAGAAACGCTTTCCTTCTCAGGGTTCCTGAATGCCACACAGAGGCCTGCAGTCTCTTTCCAAACAGCAGGTGGCGCTCTATGTTATACTGTCAAAAACAGACAAAGAACTTCATTTAATTAGCATGCGATGACCCCAAACTGACCGTAATAATTACTGCAAGTAAAACATTTATCTTTTTACCTTTAAAACTTCATTATAAACTGGATCAGTCGTGTTTTTCTTGACTGCCGTCTTCATTTTGCCGCTCTTCTCCGGCAGCACGTACAGTTTGACGTATCTACACAGATAAATGACACGTACAGGATGCTGAGGTTTAGATGGTGAATCAGACAACAAAGTGAGGTCACACTGTCTGATATTAATTATCCTTACGGGTGACACTTCTTCCTCTTGACATCTCCATAGTTGAGATTTCTGCAGGCGCCGACTGTGATCTCCAGACAGGAGGAGTGGGTGTTGTAGGCCAGAGCCAGCTCCAGCTCTCCTGCCACGCTGATGCCCTCGAACAGGCCGCAGTCTGTGCTGATGCTGCTGCTGCTGCCCTGAGGAGATAAAGTACAGGCTGTAGTTTCTAATTTTATGTTTAAAAAGGCGGAAAGATTCTATCTGAAGGACTTGATTACATTCACACCGAGCTTGGAGGCTGAAATGATTGCTATCATGTGCGATATTCGTCACAGGATGTTACTTGGGGATTTTTGTCTCTCATTATGAGCTTCAACTTACTCTCTTTCCTCCAGAATACTCAGAACCGAAGGAAGTTTCTTCTTCTGCCCCGGTGGAGGAGCCCTCCTGGTCACTGTCTTTGCTCTTCTTGAACAGGTTTGGAAGACTGGGGCCTTTAAACAGCTGGAAAAAAAAGGAGGATAATATCTTTACTGTGCTTTTACAGACTGATAGTCAGTCCTTCTTGTCACCACTAGAGACCAGCAGAGGTCTTTGATTAGTTTAAGCCTGTTAAATAAGCATTAATTATGATCTCATCATCATCATCTTGTGAAAATTCTCAGGAAAGTGAGCTCAGTCTTAACAAGCGTGCAGCGGATGAATCTAATCAAAGCCAAGTGATCTGGGCTGCGTTTGTTGCAACTGCTCTCAAGACTTGTTGGCCAGTAAAGGTGGAAATATCACTTCTGTTGCTTGTTTAGTATTTAAAGGGATAGTTCGGTAGATGGCAGACGGCACACTCCCAGTTTGGAGAAGCAGGACAGGAGTACGGGTGTAGAAAGCTATGCAATATACTGCTGAAGACAAGGTCAGCAGAAAAACATATTTTAGCCACTTAAAAAGGCCAAATCAAATCTTAATTGTATGCCGTATTTTGAATATTTTAACGGCTTCATCGAGCCAGGGGTTGCTGATCTGCTGCTGCCTCAATCTGTTAATTTGTTTGAGTTATTGTGTGACTTTAATGCTTTAAAAGGTTAGTTCAGATTCCTCAAATTACACAAGCAAATTAACAGCTCGAGGCCGCGATAGACCAGCAACTCCTCTGTTCCACAAATGACTCATTTTGCTGTTTGGTTTGTTTTTTTGTTTTTGTTTTTTGGAGAGACCAATATTTGGCCGAACTATCCCTTTAAGTTGGGCCTGTGCACCCACTGTAGCACTGATTCGTTATTAAGTGTTGCAGTGGACCTACCGTGCCAGATTTGTTGATTTCAGTGTCAGACAGACTCTTCTGGGTGCTGAAGATGGACCGTCTCCCGTTGTTGTCCACATTCAGCAGGCCTCCTCGCACATCGTTCTGAGATGTGGAAATCTCTGCATTGAGAAGAGGAGAAGTCAGACACTTCAAATCTGTGGATCTGTCCATTTTTTTAATGAATTACAAATGGCTCAATGAGTTCTGTGATATCAAAGGGGGATTTTTGTAAAGTATGCAACACATTGCTGCTATCTGTGCTCATCAACTGGTGCAATTTCTGCTGATGCAGTCAGGATGATGACGTAACAGGCGTGTTTGCACATCATGTTGACTCAGGCACATTTCCTTTGTGGTCATTAATGTGTATGTGTATCATCAGATTATCGTGATAACACCCAGAGGAGGATGCTCACTGGCAATATTTGATGTCTTGCGTTTTCTGTGGTTAAGTAACCATTTAACTGATGAAAAAACATGTTTTTAACGATGCATTAACTTACTTCTGATGTGACTGGTGAAGGAAACCATCAAATCCTCCATAGATTTGGTGAAAGGTTTTGAATTTTTAAAATCCTGCAGATCAAAACAAAACATTAATTGACACTCAGTTCTTACATTTTACACTCTTGTTGTGAAATAATGCTGAAAATATGCCAGACATTTACCCCGGGTCTGCTCAGAAAGTGATAATCCATGTGTGGTGGAGGAGTGGGAGGAACGACTGATATATGACTGTGGAAAAAATGAGAAAATAAGATGTTACTATGTGTTTTACCAGGTTAAAAAAAAAGTACAATGACATAGACTTAACCCAGGGAAAAAGTGGACAAATTTAAGTAGCTTCCTCGCACCTCAGCACGTTGTAGGTCTTCAATAGTTTCTCCCCGATGGTCTCATATTTGTCTGTAAAGAACAGAAATGTTATGAATGACACACAGAGCCACAAGCGTGAAAACCAAATGTTTACACACTGTCAAAGAGATGGGTGGAGCTCAATGTGTAAGGGCGATTTATCATCTCCGGCTGGTCGACACCAAGTATGACTTCCCTGTGAGTGTTTACACAGTCTGAAAATCATTACACTCTGTTTTGTGGTCAGATCGGAAACAATTATCAACTATGTAAAGATTAAAAATAGAAGAAAGCATGTACAATGTTTTACCCCACTGGTAACACTGAATAATTCACTAACTTTTAAACTCGGGACAAAGCAAATGGCTTAAACATACAACCAGGATCATCCATATTTTATTACTCGATGTAGTTAAACTGGATGATATCAAAGGTGCATCAATAATTAATAATTACAATGCAGTTTGAGTTTTGTAAACAAACCTGTGGTGGCTGGAAATTTCTGTGACCTCTGCTCCAAGAACCACTCTCCAGACCGGATCTTCACCTCTCTGTGAGGAAGAAACACACTGTAATGAGCTGATGATGATTAATAACATGACACTGTTAACACTCATACTGAAAAAGAAGAGGCAGCGAATACAGATTTAGTTACTGCATCTGACGACATTATTATTTTTAGGTTTCGCTATTTTTCTTGATGCCCTTTATTTGAGCTTGTGGTCATTGTTATTTTTATAGACGGTGTTGTTTACTTACCTATAGTTCTACTTTCAGGGCATAAATTTGACACCACCACCAACCAAATGTTGGTAAAACATGCAAGTGGCTTGTTGGTTTGCTTCACTCAACAGGAGTAATAATAATCTATCAAACAGCTGGTAGCACTTGAACATAGACATAGCCATTGGGCTGGTTGGTAAAAACTCAAAGCTCTGGCATTTAGCTGCTAGAAGCTTCATGTTATCTGGTTGTTAACTCTGTTTGTCGTCTGGTGCAGAGCAGGTAGTGCTCAGTGGGTTTTTAGAGCTTTTTAGCTGAACACAGCTGTCTGCTGTGACTGAAAATGACGCTATGGCAGGAGAGACGGTGAATGAAAATGTTAACACTGGGGGTGGACAGCTGAACAATGAGCTGAAACTCATAAAACTCTGTAAAGCTAAAGCTATCTGAGGGTTCATCATCACAAGGGGCCCCATTTTATACATTGTCACTCTAAAAATGTGGATTATAGCTTTAAAGGAAGTTCAAATTTAAAGTTTAAAGTAGCAGAACAAGAGCTGACAAAGAATCTCATTACAGTTTAAAACAGTAAAAGCCAGAAAGTAAGTAACAAGTCGGCTAGATACATGTACAGTCATACTGTGCTGTGATTTGAGTACGACTGAGTCAAACATTTCACTTCTCTTACGGTACCTGTAGGCGTGGCAGACCGTGCACTTCCAGTCCACCGTTCCCACGCTCACGCGGCACCTGCTGCAGATCCGGTGGCTGCAGCCTCGGCACACCGCGCCCGAGTTCCAGAACTTTCCCAGCGGCCTCTGGCAGCGGGCGCAGGTCCGTTCGCCGTACTGCCGGGTGAAGCTCTTTGCACCTCTCCTCCGAAGCTCCTGGAGCTCGTATTTCATCCTCCTGACAAGAAGATGAAAGAAATCAGAAACATCTTTAACTGAGACTGTCAAAACTATTTGTCACACAGAAAATGTAAGAGTGCTTTTAACCGCAGCAAATTTGCAAAGTGTTAAACATCTTATCTTTATAGTTTGATTTCCAGTGAAAAAAATATACTGAATGACACAACAGGAACCAAAATGAAGTAGCATTCTATTCAACCTCTGTTCAGTTGGAAACGACACAAAAACAAGATATTTAAAGTTCAGATACACTTTCTTGTTTTTTGTAAGTATACACTTATTCTAAATTTGATGCCTGCAATGTGTTCCAAAAACGTTGGGACAGGAACAACAAAAGACAGTTGTGTAATGCTGAAAAAAGTTAATTAACAAGTTAATTGATAACAGGTGACAGTATCATGATTGGGTATTAATCGGCATCCTCGATAGGCTCTGAACTGCTTGTGCAAATAGTCCATCAGTTTAAGAAAGATGTTTCTCAACATTCACTACAATCTATAATATTATTAAAAGATTCACAGAATGCAGAAAAATCTCTGCATGTAAGGGGCAAGGATGATAACCATCATTTGAGTGCCCGTGACCTTTGACCCCTCAAGTGGCACTGCATTAAAAACGGCATTAAAAACCAACAAGATGAACACTTTGGAAAACCATTGTCTGTAAACACGGTTTGTTAAGTTAAGGCTCCACCATGCAAAATTAAAACCATATATCATATATGTGCCATTAGGTACATACAGGTTTTGGAGCAACATATGCTGCCATCCAGACAACATCCAGAGATGTCCCTGCTTATTTCAGCCAAGACACTTTCTGCATGTGTTTCAACAGTTTGGCTTTGTGGTAAAAGAGTTCAGGTACTCGACTGACCTGCCTCCAGTCCAGACCTGCCACTTATTGAAAATGTGTGGTGCATTATGAGGCACAAAATAAGATAATAGAGACCCTGGACTGCTGAGCTCCTGAAGTTGTATATCAAGCAAGAATGATCAAGAATTTCACTTTTAAAACTTCAACAAGTAGTTTCCTCAGTTCCTAAAAACTACCTGAGTGTGAAGAAAAGGTGATGTAACACAGTGGTAAATATAATCCTGTCCTCAAACTTATCAGTTTGAACATTAAATGTCTTGTCTTTGTACTGTTTTCAACTGAGTATAGGTCAAAAAGGATTAGCGAATCACTGCATTCTGTTTTTATTTACATTTACACAGTGCCTCAGTATATAATAAATCCTCATTTCAGCATCAGTGTAAGAAATATCTATGAAATTGGACAAAAATGACTTACCTTACTCTGTCCTCTTCTATGGCTCTCAGCTGTTTGTCTCTCCGCAGAACCTCCAGGATTCTTTCTCTCTCCAGAGCTTGAAGCAAACTTAAATCCATCTTTGAACAGCAGCAGTCTCTGATCATGTGTCACTCTCACTGGTCCTCTCCTCTCTGTCTCTCTTCCTCTCTGCTTCTTCTTTTTGTTGCCGTCTCCTCCTCCCCTCCTCTTTAACCCTCCCCTTCACTGGACCCAGCCTCAGACCTCCTCTTTAGTCTTCTGAAGCATCTGAAAGAGTTTTTTTTTTTTTTTTAAGAGAGAGAGATAAAGGTTATTCTGTGTGCTTCCCCTGATCCTGATCTCCACGGAGTCCCCATTCACGTCAGAGCCGGATGTAGCCCCTCCTGAGCTGATAGTTGTAGTGTGTCCACATGAATGATTACACTTCACTGACTACTCTGACAATTGTGGAAATACCCTATTTTAATATTCATTTCTTGGGGAATGGAGTCTGCTACCTGATGACGCATATACTCAGCAAGAATAACCCGAGAGTTCCTCAGAACAACAAATGATCTGATGAAATCTGAAACTAAAACACACCTTCATCTGCTCAATATTTTAAGCTCCAAATTCTGCTCACACACTGCTCAGATGTCGGTATCACAAGGCTTTTTTTTTTTTTCACTCTTATTCAACCCCGCTCCTGGCAAACCACCACCGCTTCCTCAGCTGCAGGAAGAGCAGTGATGCTTCACTGATGGCAGCGCTGCAAAACAAACCAAATGCCAACCTTTGCATTATTGATGGCTTACGTGCGTCTGTGGTCTAGTTCTTTTTTCCCCTTTTTTTCAGGTCAGGAGACTTAATCAAATCTTTTTCAAACAGCTAAATAGCTTTTTCAAAAAGAAAGTCATCAGTGGAAGCTTTTGGATTTTTGAAATAAAGATTGGGAGGTCTGTAAAGTGTAAATACAGACTTAAATGCTTCATTGTTGGAGGTATAGTTTGATATTTTGGAATATATGTTGATTTGCTTTCTTGCCAAGATCTAGATGAAAAGATTGCTACCACTCTTATGTCTGTATGCTAGCACAGTCAGCAGCCAATTAGCTTAGCTTAGCTTAGCATAAAGACTGGATGCAGGAGGTAGCAGCTAGCCTGGCTAACAAACATCCAACACATCTTAACCTTATGAAACCATGTTATCATGCTTGTTTAATCTGTACAAAACAATGTGTAGGAAAGACAAGTTGAGGTTTTAAAGGTGTTTTACAATCAAACTATTTCTGAGCCAGGTGCAGTGACTCTCTGGAGCCTAATGAATGAAATAGAACAAGATCAAGTTAGCTTAAAGACAGAATACAAAGCAAATGTTCACCTTGCTACATCTGCACAATTTTGAAGGAGTACCCACCTACAAACCAAAAGACCTCTGCAAGAACATGCACAAGAGGCACCAACACAATTGACAGGAAATTTGCCACGGAGGCAGAGCTTCTCTGGGCCTAGCCGATTACTGTAAAAAAAACCAACAACACAACTTTAAAACTTTATTTACCAATTTTGGCGAAACTGGATCATATTTTATGGAGAAATGTTTTCGGCCTTTCCATCTGGTGTCCTTTGGTGATTTCCGGAGTTTCCTGATGCACAGATAGCTTTAACATTAATGTTTACTTGTACAGTTAGCAGTGCAGCTACTCAGCTTGGTTTTGTTGCCTGCTCGCTCTGCTCCACCTGTGCTGCCCATTCTGGCACTGCTTCCCCGCCCAGGCCTGAGAACATTTTCTACCCAGTGCTCCAAAACTTCTGTTCTGGAAACACTGTGAGCTCCCAGCCTGGCCAGCGTCAGCTCAGGACTGTAAACGTGACTAACACTACCATTAGTGGTAGTTAGCGGTCAGCTACTTTAGCAACATGTAAAGCTATTTGTGCATCAGAAACCCCATAAATTACAGAGCCACCGGAGGACATCAGAGTTTTTCCTCTTCTGTTGAGTTTCAGGTTTTCAGTCGACACTTCGGGTGTTATCACTCTTCTAATTTCACTCTTGGCAAGAACGTGAATTAACTTATTTCCAAAAATGTCAAATTATTCCGTTAAAGGACCAATGTGGAAGATTTAGTGGCATCTAGTTGTGAGGCTGTAGATGGCAACCAGAGTTGGGTGGTAATGGATTACAAGTAATCAGGATTACATAATCAGAATTGTCCCAGTTTACATTGGAAAAACATGTAATTAGATTATAGTTATATTGTTACAGATGTAACTATAATCATTGTAACTATGATCAGATGTAACTATAATTTGAAGAATTGCATTCTTAAAATATGACAATTTTAAAATTACTATATGAAACCTTTTTCATGATAACCAGTGTTTTATTAACTTTATTAACTCTATTACTTAACTAGCCTCACATAAGTTACTCCTCTCATGTTGCCAGTTTTGTTAATGGCAACTTACCTAATTGTTTTTGTATTTTAATGATGATTTATGGATAATGGAGTTTATTCCTTTTAATTTATACTTAAAAGTGGAAGATTAATTTTGACTGGGCCCAAGTGCTCATCTTGTGTTACAAGAGCAAAGTCTTCCATGTGGGTTAGGGTTAGGGTTCTCACCTCACCCTCCCCTTCAAACCATGGTGAGAAACTATGGTGGCTGCATAACTTGTGCAAAAAGTGAAAACCCATATCAGGGGCCAGTGTTTGTTTGTCTGTTCTGGGCTACTGTGGATCTACTGTAGATGGCGGCCCCCATGGAAGAGGACTGACTCCCTCTGTCGATATAACCATCTCATTCTGAGATATTGAAAACACGATGATTCTTATTTTCAGGTGATTATATACTGATGAAAACACAACATTATGCTCCATTTCTGCCATATTCTGCCAATAAATCCACCTAAATCTTACACACTGGACCTTTAAGCTCTCATTTAGCTCCTAAGAGGGTCTCATTTTCAAATGGCGCACATCTCAAGCTGGTATAAAACCATTTTCCTCCTCAGTATTAGACAAGTGAACCATGGGGAGTGGAGAGGAAGCGGCCTGTTGAATAGTTGAATGCCAGCCTGCGTTGGCAGATAAGAGCCTGTCCTTGTTACTATCCAGAGCTGCCAGGAGGCCGAACAGAGAAAACAATCAGTGTCAGCTGTAATTAGGCGTCATTGCTCGCAGAGGGACACAGCTGTTATCTGTCCACTGCTGATGTTCCCACGCCTGAAGGGATCCTCTCTCAAGTTGTAAATATCAGTGAGGCAAGATGTGAAATATGTTACCAGAGGAAGGTAGTGATGCAGCGGACATTTCTTCATGCTCGTCTGTGATTTGTTTCCTCATTTGAAGACCAGCAGGGCTCGCTTTCACAGCCCAGTTAGAGGCTTTTACTTGTATAGGGCGTGATCATCATCACGTCAACATTAAGTACACTCATTTCACACTCGCCTCTACTATGCAGAGGACCATAATGATTCAGTGGTCTAGTGGTGGCTATGAGTTCACATCCGAGAAGAGAAGGTGCCCACCGCAACAATGTCAGTAAAAGACACCTGACCGATTACATCGGTACCCAAATATGGAGCCTGAATGTCGTGAGAAAGAACAAACTGGTCACATGGTCTCTGACATGTTTCCCACCCAGCAGCAGAGTTTCCTGGAAGACCCGTGTGAGCGACTGCATACCTCGAGTCAGCCCTGGCTGCATATCTGCGCTCACAAGCAGGCTGATCACCACAAGCAAATTCCAAATAAAAACCCCTCAACTTGTCATAGTCATGCTTGCACACCACAAGCACTGATACAAAAATTGTGGGTGCAGTACTTTTGCAAGAATGACCTTCTTCGAAAACATAAGCCCTGCAGAGAGGATCTTGAAATACTTTGCAGGAATTTATCTGCATGGTGATGACATTTGCGCATTTTTAAAACCATGCACTGGGTTTCAAAGTTATTTAACAGCTTGTCTTTATGCAGTTATTTACAGTAATTAAAATGTGAAATGTAATGTAATGTAATGTACATGTAAATGTAAATGTGAAAATAAGGAGGAAACTCACTTTCGCTTGCATTTTCACTGCAAGCGAAGACATACAGAGCGCTCCATAGTTGCACCTGGTTTTGCAAATATTCATACCAGACTTAAATTAGGTTCTTCTCCATTGTTGGTGTATTACCTACAAAAAAATGGTGATTGGCATGCATCTAGTTTGGAGAAGCAGAGAGGAGCACCAGAACAGAAGCTAAGCAATGTACTGCTGTGGACAGGTTTAGCAACAAAAGAATATTTTACCAATTAAACTTGCGGCCAGACAGCCCTTCCCAACAGGAAACCGTAAGCCTAATATCGCTCTCTAAATCAACCAAACTGATGTAATTTAGCTTGTGTTACTGTGTAACTTTAAAGGACAGTTTGGATTCACCAAAGTCAGCAATAACACAAAAACTAACCAATCCAGGCAGCTGTAGACCAGCAATGTCTGTCTTCTGCAGGATAAAATGACTGTTTTTGACAAAGGAGTCTGGTGGCTTTGGTGTGTGCAACATTTGTCTTATAACGTCAGTTTCCTGTAAGAAAAGGCTGTCTGATTATAAAATAAAGTGGTGAAAATATTCTAAATATAGTATACACTTAAACTGATACCGATTTTTAATACGTGGAAATTTTTTAAAGTGGCTAAAATACATTTCAATGCTGACCCTGTTCATGCAGTACATTGCTTAGCTTCCAGCACTGGTCCTCCTTGCTGCTTCTCTAAACTGGGGGCATGCCGACCTCCATCTACTATAGGTAATACACTTACTATGGATAAGTACCTCATACAGCTCCACTCCAAATAATCCAAACTATCCCTTTAGGTGAAAAAGAAAATGATGGTGTGTCACACAACAG
>JAJHUR010089909.1:0-10506 GCA_027495735.1 Lutjanus campechanus | reverse complement strand
AGAGCAACATAATAGAAAATACGTACATACCGTTAACTGGTTTACTGTTAAATTTATAGTGGTGTGGAACTGAGAAGGCTTCCAGTAAGTAATATAATTATTGAACCACTCAGTATCTGCACGAAGTCATTGTCCTCCAGTGACCATAAACCCAGTGTTACACTGTGTCCTCAGTGAGCAGCCAAACATGAGTCATGGACATCTGTTTTTCAGGGCAGCGACACAACGCTGAGCTCTCTGCAGCTCCATTTGTGAATGATTATTTCCTGATCAATGCACTCTGTTTTTGTTTGCTCGTTTGTCTGTTTGCTATCATCTAAACTCCGAATCTAAGGAAACCTGGTACTGGGACAGCAGCAATGTGACAGAGATGGTGATGAGCGGCGTGAAGTGCACAGGGAACGAGATGTCTCTGACTCAGTGCCAGCATCATAAAACTGTCAGCTGCCAGAGGTCGGCAGCGAAGTTTTCGGCAGGAGTCATCTGCTCTGACAGTGAGTGACGACCACAGAAACGAGAAATGAGGTTTCTGTGATATACTGTTTATGTGATATACTGTGGAGGCCCTGTTTAATCATAAACAGTTGTTACATCGCTCTCAACCAGACTCCATTTACACAAACTTAAATTTTATTATTATAAAACTGAATTCTTTCAAACTCAACAGAAACAAAATGAAACTCAACAAAAACATCTTGGCTTGTCTTTCCACTGCTCCAACAATCACCAACTCTAGTTTGGCTGAAATAAACCCATTATTCATCGAGCTAGATGTGAAAAAATTTTTGGCTCCACACACCATTTCTCCCTGCTGCTTCTCTTGTCTGATGTGTGTGATTGTTGATGCAGTGGACAGACGAACCAAGATGTTTTTAGTGAGTTTTAGTTTGAATGAAAAGTGTTTTGCAATGATAAAATCACTGTTTCTGTAGATGGAGTCTGGTTGCTTTGGCGAGAGCATAAAACAGCAGTTTCTCTTTAAACAAACATTCATTTCATTGTTGTCAGACACTTGTCAGACAATGAATTCAAAAATTGTTGTTCCCATTACTCGCTTACACAAAACCGTGTACAAATGGGGTCCAGGTTGAAAAATACTCAAAGAACAGAATATCTTCACCAATTTGTCAACAAATGTGCAGCATTTCCACAATAGAGAAACACTGCACATAGCACAGACAACAACGGAAACTGTTTCCAGGGGACACTAAAAAGTGATACACTCCGCTGGGACAAGTTTGTTGTTATTTGTGAGTCATGAAGTTATTGAATTCAGTTATTCGAAGGTAGTGTTTGAAAATGAGCTCAAGTGTACAGATTTTTTTGGTGCGACAAGAAGCCATGTTCATCACTTTTGAGTTTCCCCTGTGCAACGTGCAGGTCCAGCTAACATATCATGCAAGTTAAATGTATATAGTGAAATGAGTTTTCCACATTTGGTCTAAAGTCCCAGGTATTTTGGAGCAGTGGGCAGCCACTGTGCAGTATAGTACATACATGTTTTTGATGATGGGAGAAGCCCAAACATGGGGAGAGCATGCAGTGTTGTGCCTGTTGCATATTTCTTAGTTCCAAAATGATAACTTGCTCACTTGCATTTTCAAGTAAAGTGATTCCGATCTTGATTTACTATAATATAAGGAACGTAACTCGAGCCTAATTCCGCTACTACCCCTGTCCCCAGCGGCCTCTGACCTCATCCTGAACGCTCCTCTGGTCCAGCAGACTGTTTACATCGAGGATCGTCCTCTGCACATGCTCTACTGCGCTGCTGAGGAGGACTGTCTGTCCAAATCTGCAGCCAAGGCCAACTGGCCTTACGGACACAGACGCCTGCTGCGCTTCTCCTCCCAGATCCACAACATCGGCCGGGCTGACTTCAAGCCAAAGGCTGGGCGCCACTCGTGGGTCTGGCACGCCTGTCATGGGTAATGATGTCTTCATTAACATAGTTTGTGGAGGACAGCTCTGCAGATAAACTGTTTCAGACTGGAGTTTTAATTATGCATTGATCTAATCTCATTGATGACTGACCTAAATCTCAGTGCACAGAGATAAAGGAGGACACTGTTCTGGAGTACAAGCAGGCAAACCTGACAGGAAAAGTTTAAAAAATTAACACCAATGCAGTGACATTATTTTGTCATAATAAATCTTCATTATGAGATTGCATCATTGCAGCAGAAAAGGGAGTTAAAATGTATAAGCTAGATATAAATCCAAAACTTACCAGCCCCTCGTTTGTGTTGTCTCATCCATTTCTTCCCTCTGAGTCAGCTGATAAAAAACTAACTCAGAGAGTCTGGTGGGAGGAAGAGAATCAGATGTGTCCTCCTCCCTTATTAATCTGTAGCCTCCAAGGCAACATAGAGTGATAATAGTGGAGGAGAAATTCTGTTTATAAAACAGCTTTGCTGGCATGAATTTAAATTGAGAGTCAAATGCCTGCAGTAGAAACTTAACCACAGTTAATAGCCCACAGATCAGAAGTGCTCCTACATGCTACATTATATCCATTAAAAATATCACCCAGTACTTCTAGTGTTACAGTATCAGTTATATCCTTTGTTACCTTTAGCATTGTTCCACTTTCTACAAACAAAATCAAACTCTTCTTCTTCACTTTGGTTTTGATTTCAGGAGAAATGGATGCAAATAATTTAAAAACATAAACATAGTATTGTCATGTTTTTGAATAAAAAGTGCCATTAACTTGTTCTGTGTCATTAATGGCAACATTTCCTCTGTATGATACAGTCACTACCACAGCATGGACATTTTCACCCACTATGATCTGCTGAACGCCAACGGTACCAAAGTGGCAGAGGGACACAAAGCCAGTTTCTGTCTGGAGGACACAGATTGTCAAGAGGGTGAGTCTGAGGCTTCAGGTTATTTCATCTGTTTTGGAGAACCAGGATCAGAACCAGGCGACAGTCTGGGTGACAGCAGTAATTCACTCTTTCACTCCCACCAGTGTGGTGCAACAAGGAGATTTAAACATGTTATGATAACGGCCTACATAAAATATCTGCCTCGTTAAGGTTGTGAGGGGACGTGTGTGAGCTTGTAGTTGGTACCTTCACAGAGCTTTTTTGTTCAACCAATAAAACAAAGTTCAAAATGATTAAAAAACACTTTTTGCCCTCCAGGTGTTTCTAAGCGGTACGAGTGTGCCAACTTTGGCGATCAGGGCATCACTGTGGGCTGCTGGGATTTGTACCGTCACGACATCGACTGCCAGTGGATCGACATCACAGACATCAGACCCGGAAACTACATTTTACAGGTGAGCATGTTTGCTTACAGCAGATACTGCCCAAATACTTCTCAGGGCTCAAAACTCTGTTGCATATAATGAAATAGTGCTGAAAGACTTAAAAATTGATCAGAGCACGTAGGTCTAATGCGCTAATAACCAAAGTCAACACTGGCCAGTTCCGACTTTGACGAAGTCAGACAGCTCCTCAACTTCGACAGCAACTTTGTTCTTATTCCTCCTTTCTGTCTGTCTCGCTTCAATTTATGAATTTTAGGATCCAACTACAATTTAAAGGTAAAGAAATGGATGTCTGCAACATTTCAGATTCACTCTCTTCTCTTCACGGAACCAAAAAACACAATCGAGAACACAACAGATCCTATATATATAAATAAAAGTTCACACATTACCGTGAATGTAAAAAGTCACCGAACTCACTTCCACAAACAATAAAGCTCCAAGGCGCCTGTTGTGCTCTAATAAACTTTAAAAACAGTTTATTGATACAACGACTGGGCGTGTGTCATTCCACCAGCTTCCAGACTTTACCACACCGTCCTGTCATAGAAATGTTACCTTTACCTTTGTCACCTCTTCAGATTGTCATCAATCCAAATCATGAGGTGGCTGAGAGCGACTTCACCAACAACGCCATGAGATGTAACTGCAAATATGACGGACATCGAATCTGGCTCCACAACTGCCACACTGGTAAGAAGTCACAACACTATGGAAACCCATTTCCCCCAGTGTGATGAAAAGAAAGATCCTGTAAGTCACCGTAAGGAGAAATGTTCTCTAAATGATAATAAAAGTGTAATCAAAATAATAAAAAAAAACTAGAGACTAAGTTATCACATTGGCGGAAATGGACTTCTGTAGAAAACACTTAAACAATCAGATGTTAACCACAAATTTAGCTCCTTTATTTACCTTTTCTGACGTCTTAATCCCCTGTTTTTTAATCCCTGCAGGCGATGCGTTCAGTGAGGAGGCAGAGAGGAGGTTTGAGAAATACCCTGGACAGCTGAACAACCAGGTTTCTTAATCAACAATAATTTTAACAGACCCAAAAGTGGGGATTTAATGAGTAAAAACACACCTCACCAGCTCAAAAAGAAAAGAAAGACACAATCTCTTATTATTTGGAGTCACGGAAGAAGCCAGTAGTATTTTTGCTCCAGTGAATGTGTTGTCTGTCTTGAGTTATTATACTTGAATATTCAAGTGTTTTTTATTTTTTTTTCTCAGTCTAATGTGAGCTAATGCTATATTTGTATCACAAAATAGGATTTTATAAAGTCAGTTGTACAGCCTTCTATTGAATGTTATGAATGAGGTGTTATTTTTCTTATTTTTTTTTTTTATAACCAGTTTTTGTTTGTACGTGGAGCAGGCTGGTTCAGAACTACCTGAGGTGCTAAACAGGCATCAGATAACTGAAGCATGAACAGGAACAAATGCAGCTCTGTGTAAGTCGTACTGGGCATTATGGACAGAAGACGTAGTCTGTCCTCTTTCCCAAAACCTGCAGGTGCTTCAGAGCAAAACATGAAATAATAACCTGGATCTTAAAGGATATAAATGTAAATGAGCATGTTGCTCAAGTTTTCACATCAATTCTGGTTCAGTTTTCTTTCATCTTTGTTCACAGAAATAGTTTTTTGCTTCTTTTGCCTCCACAGTTACAATATTTTGTGAATGTATTTATTGCTAATATCAAGGTGCTAAAGAACAACACTAGTACGTTAGCATTATGGTCAGTTTGAAGAGCTTTGGAGTCCGAAGTCACCTGTAGTTATAGTCTCTATCTATTATTAATAGTCATTTAGAGTCAGAACATAGATGTTATTGGGAAAAGACAATAAAACTACAATTACCTACAAGAATTGCTGTATATGTATGCTGATGTAACCACACCCGCTGCACCAAATAAAAAAGAGGAATATTAAGCTGCATCCACGAGACTTATTTCAGTAGAAATTATTCACTGTGTTTAATTCATTTTCTTAAATGTGTACAGGGCAGCAATTTTTATGGAGTCACAGGAGAGCCATAAAAAATAATGAATCCATGAAGTTATATGGAAATAAATCTGAAAATAAAAAAAGAATAAATAAAAGCATAAATAATTAAAAAATGTGGGAATGTAGAGGAATAAATAGAATAATAAGTAATAAATAATAAATTAAAACATATGTAAATATAATGAGAAATAAATAACAGATTATATACATAAATTAAAAATAATTAAAAATGGGGAAATATAACATTGAATAAATATGAGTGGACAAGTAAAAGAATGTTAAAATATGTGGAAATATGAGAAACAAATAAAAGAATAAATAAGCAAATAAAATGGGGAAATATACAAAATATAGTTGTCACATTTATTTGTTTATGTCTGCATATATTTAGATATTTTTTAATATGTACATTTTTCATATAAATTACACTACTGTTCTGCATATATGTATATAATAATATTTAATTTTTATTTTATAATTTAATTTATATGCAATAAATAAATATATTTTGAAAAATCAAACAATAAATAAATATGCAGAAATAAATGTGAAAATAAATGAAAATGCTTTATATGTCTTTATATTTCCACAGTTTTATATATTTTAATATATATTTATCTCTATATTTGCATATCTTCACCAGGCGTTACAGTCTGTTACAGTTACTGAGAAAAAAAATGCAATTAAATTGTTGTTACTACACAAAATGTTGGTGATTACAAAGGGGATACATCAGATATTCTTATAGTTTATTCTTTTATTTATTCCTCTTTGTATTTCTTTATTTCTCCACATCTATTTCCTTATTCTTTTACAGATTTATTCTTTTTATGGCGCTCCTATGACTCCGTAGATTTTTGGCCTGTTTCATACGTCCACACTTCAGTTCAAACCACATCTTATTTTCTGTCCTTGTTTTGTTTGAAGGCCTGAAACCCCCCAAAAAAATCATCCAATACTTCATCAGACAAAAACAAGTTTATAATAAAGCCTGAAAAAAATAAACATAATTTTGGGTTACAGAAATATGTTTTTCTGCTTTATCCTACCATGATAACAGTTTCTCAAACCCTGGATTTAACTTCTTGTCCTTGTTTCTAAAACTTTTTTATTATAGCCTATATTTGCTTCACAGACTCGCAGCTCAGTCGTCTGGACACAAAACACTTGGACTGTGATAAATGAGCCGTCTGGGGGGAAAAAAAGAAGGTTTCTGGTATTTTTGAGGCTGCAGGAAAAGGTCCAGTTAAATAAGACTGTGGTGGCATGAAAAAAACACTCACTGTAGTTTAATATATGGGTGAATATGGACCATAATGGGCTTTAAATGAATCATATGAGTCCTGACCAGTCTGAAAAAACTGACTAAAACTTGATGTACTGGCTGTGACACTGACTGAGTCGTGTGAGCAGCCGCTAATCTGAGCGTTCGTCTCAATCTCCTCTGTCGTGTTAACTCTAATCCCGACCTTTGCTGCCACGGTTGAATAATCCCATTAACCTCAGTAACCAATCACATTAACCGTGTGCACTGCATTACAACTCCAGTCACACCCTGTCATGTTAAACACTGATGTCAGTGTACAGCAGCAGTCATGCCACTTATTCTGTGAGACATTTTAAAAATAATGCCACTGAAATTCACACAAATTACATGTCTAAATTCATGCTGTTCTGTTTAACTGCACTACAGGTAGGTTTAGCCCAAGATAACATCTTGTTTTGTCCAACACTAACAATCAAAACCTCAAAATATTCAGTTTACCGTGTTATAAAATAGAGGAAAGCAAAAATTATTCACATTGAGGAAGCTGCAGCCAGAGAAAGTTTGTGATTTCTACTTAAAAATCAGCTTAAATGAGTCATCAGTTATCAAAATAGCTGCAGATTTCAGCTCTACTCCAAACTAATTAATTAAATTTATTATATTTTTGAAGAGATACAGATGAATGATTTGAAACTGGCTGGCTTGGTGAGTCTAAATGTTTATTTTTCTTTGTCAGTGTCATGAGGAGAAACTGCTCTGTTATCTCCACCGACTACAAACCATGAATTCAAGTTAATAAAGTCTAGTTTTTCCACTCACAGTCCGTTCTTCGCTCTAAAGCTGCTGCAGGTTGTGTGAGTTTCACCTCTGATCATCATCATCCCATCAACCTGCAGGCCTGACCTGACAGAAGGAGATTATACTGGTTCATCAGCACGTTGTCATACATGAGCTGTTTACAGTAAACAGTGGTGACAGTGAGGAGAGCTGCTCACAGCGCCGCCTACAGGGCAGCAGCTGCAAGTGCAGGACCAAAGGACGTGACGGTGATGTGAAAAATACACTTATTAGACTTCAGAGCAACAAAACAGTGTTTATCTTATTTTATTTTTAGGTTTAAAGATGATAAAGTCAATCAGTGATCAAACTAGGATCGGTATCAATACAGCTAACTCTGTTTCTTCCCTTGTTGCTCCAACTTCAAAAAATGTGATAAAAACTAAATATTCTATCTACCCACTCAAGGACCCCTGTTGGTCCCCGAACCCTGGTTACCATGTCCAGTTGTGACCTCTCGTCACAGGTTATGGCCTCAGTGTGAACATGAACTTAAAAGTTAAACAAAAGAGTGATTTTTCAATCTCAGCCTGTTTAATCTGAAGGACTTCTACAGGTCTGAACAGGTTTTTAATGTATCCAGTATTTGATGTGAAAAGTAATGAACGTAATGTTATGTAACAGGAGTATTATTGTCCCTTCAGTCATTCTGGGATCAGGACCCCCCAGGTTGAGAACTACTGCACTCTTTCAGGATGCCAATTTTGAAAAAATGTCACACATTATATCACAATTTTTACATCATTATTCTTATTTGAGAAACATGTTAAAATGGTGTGGGTTGTTTGCAGGAAGGACGTCTCTGCCTCACTACATTCATTAGTTTAAACGTTTTTTGACATATACTTTGCTTCTAACAAATATTGCACCTCCTGTGATTTGAAAAGCGCAGAAAGCCACATTGTGATTTTGATAAAGTTTCAATTAACTGCGCAGCCCTCGCCTGGTGGTAGGATTACATACCACATAACTGCAAGATCCACATTCAGTTACCAGCCAGGGGACTTGTTTTGTTTGTCATGCACCTCTTTCTCTCTTCACATTTCCTTTATCCATCTTTGCAAATAAAAAAAATGCAAAAAAATCCACTTAAACAATAACTTTCACAACCTAAAGGCCCTTGTAGCTGCAAATAATAATAATAATAAATAATAACTACTGTTAATGAAATTAACTTTTTGAGCATGTTGTAATAAGTCATTACACAATCAACATTATAAGCTGACTGTGGTGTTTTCAGGGTGCCTGAGGCTCAAGACAAAGTTCTCCACTTCTCCTAAAGTGATAATCCAGCTTTATTCTGAAAGTCTGACACTGTGTTTAATGCATTTCTATTTTTTTATATCAAAGGTTTGAAATCACGTGTTGAAATACTGTTACTGTGAAACTTTGTTTTGAATGTGCAGTGTAGAATAACTGAGTCAGCTTGTTCTGAAAAATCATCCAACCAGTTTCCATTTTAATTGTTTTTATGATTAAATTCTCACAGTCTGACACATTGTTGTACAGAGAAACTGTAAATTATTAGACAGTTTCTAAGTAGCTCTTAGTCAGTTTTAGAGGCAGAGCGTGTGTGCTTAGCTCCAATAAACATTAATTTATTTTACATACATATCATGAGAGGACAGTAATGATCACGAGAACATGATGCAGCAGCGGTACAGAACTCAAATAAAGAAAAAAATGAAGCAGAAATAAAAAAAATAAAGGCAGCGTCGCCTTAAACTGTCCATCACATGTCCAGGAACAGACAGAAACATGGTCTCATTCTGAAAACGCCTCAAGATATTTCTTAATTTGACGGGTGTGATAACAGTCTCACGCTGAATGTTTTTCAGTGTTCACGTTTGAACAAAATTCAGGGTGGATCTAGACTGAACTCTGGTCTCAGTCTGGACTGCAACAGAACGACGTTCGTCCGTCCTTTGTTTATGTGAAACAGACGCATACAGATCGGTCTGGTGTTTCACTGCAGCGCCGTCTGTTTAACAACTCTTCCTTCTTTGTCGATGGCGAAGTTGTAATTCTTTGGACTGTCCAGAGCTTCTTCTATACGCTGATCCAAGTTCTCCAAGGTGATGAAGTTCTTTGCATCTTCCTGGAAGAGATTCAAAGTAAAGAGTGAAAGTATTAGTACTGGTATTTAGGGACGCTATTTTATCCTTTTTTGCAGGAAAGTGTATTTTGTAGACCACAAAAACATGCAAAAGCAGCTTACAGAATTGCTAATTTTAAAACACACAATTTCTACTTCAGTTTGGATGGAAAAAACAGAAATAAGATTTAGAGAATCAGACCTGCAGCTGTAAAATTTCCCGCTCTTTTTCTTTGATGAATTCCTGCTGTTGTTGTTCACGCTGCAGAGCAGCTTCGATCTGTCTGCGCTCGGCTTCCTCCTTCTCCTTCTGGATCCTCAGTATCCTGAAACATGCAGAGGAGAAGATTGTAACCGGGACAAAAACAAAACCAAGATCAGACAAAGAACCGCATGTTTTTAAATGACGTTATCATCTTGAGTTTCTTCGTACCTGAGTTTGAGCAGGCGGAGGTTCTCCTCGTCGTTCCAGGCCATGAGGGCGCGGTGCTCCTCCGCCTCCTGTCTCGCCCTCTCCTCCGCCAGGGAGCCCGTCTCCTCCTCGTACTTCTTCCTAAGAACCTCCTCCTTAAACTCAAGACTGGAAAAAAACACACAGGAAAAGAAGCAGATTAATTAATTCATTTCAACTACACAGACTATTTAACTTCAGTCAACACAAAATCTAAGCAGACGTGAAAGAGGACGTCCTCATGTAGAATCAGTACACTTAAACACAGTACACACCAGTGAAAAGCATCTACGTTAAAATTCAGAAATTCAGAGTATTTTACAACTCAGACAACAAGATGTTTGGATCCTTTTAAGGCATATTATTTTAAAAAGACTTCTTTTTACATTACGGTAACTATTGCTTAGTTTCCCTTCTTTTTTCCTTTATCGGGCAAATCATTTACATGTATTGAACACCTTGTCACTGAGAGGGTGTCTGATAGTCTTAAAAAAGGAGCATGTAATGACTGGCAACATCAGAAAAGTCATGTGACCATTTCCTTTTTCTTTTTTGAGGATAATAAGA
>JAJHUR010089908.1:3397-31576 GCA_027495735.1 Lutjanus campechanus | reverse complement strand
ATTAACATCCATAGAAACCTCTAAAACTACTGCTGCAAAATAATGACATTCCGCATTATCTATTTTCCAGTCAGTGTAGTCCAAACACTAATTTGTTCACCTAAATATGACTTGAGGCAGGCATTTTGTCTATTGAGGAGGTAACTGCTCAACAAAACCACAAAATACAGCAAAAAAGGTTGTGTGTCAGTGCCCTCCTAAACTGTTCCAGGGTTAGGGTTAATAACTTGTTTTCTGGAGGAACTTGTTTTCTAATCTGCAGCCTGTATGGGCCGTGTTTCACGAGGGTCTGACCTCCCTTCTCTTTCCTCTCATTAGAGTGATTTATTCTATCTTCTACCGTATATCTGCCACTGTCTGCTTGAACTCAGTGTGAGGTCCTGTTGTCCCTGAATGATGCGTCTGTATACATGACAAATTAGTTGTTGATACGTCCCTGCACCAGGGTGACAAAGATTTACAACTCTTGGCAGCTTACCTGCTTCTGATTTTTATTTTGCCTCCGCTTTCTTTTTATTCTCTCCCCTTCCTCAGCAGGCAGCCGTTTCATACCTTTCAAAAGCATTGCACTTGTCATCTGTCATTTAGATAAGTCATACTCTCTCCGGAAAGTGAAAATAGCTCGTTAACACGCCGCTCGAAGGGGAAAAACTGACACTTTTAATGGCTTGCTGTGAATTCTTTAAAAAAGGAAACTTTACAAGGTATTTCTCTGCAGCACATTGAAAACATAAAACTGTTTCCATGTGTAACCTCCGTACCCCTCCTCCCTGTCTGCGTCCACTCCCTTTCCCCCCTCCAGTTGTGGTCGCTCTCTATTAGTGTCTGTCTCTCTGCCCTTTCAGTCAGTGAAGCGTGTGATTGGACAGCAGTGATGCTCATTAGCATAATGCTGCGGCATCCATCTTCAACCTGCGTGAAGTTGAGGAAAACCTACTGTGTCGTGCGTGTAATGTGTGTGTGCGTGCGTGTGTAGAGCATCAGCAGCAATAACCATGGAAGACGGGGTCGAACACAGCGCTGAACAAATGTCTCATTAGCACTTCATGGAGACTGCACGAAGCGTGCTCGCTCTCACACTTCCTTGGTCACTTTCCTGGCTGTCAGGTTGCGGCTGTGTGTAGGTTTATTGATAGATATTGGTGGTGTTGAACTCATCTTTCATTTTGTGTTAACAGCGGTGCACAAACAGGTTTTAAAAATCTACTTAACCACATTATTTGAATCCTTTTTGATATGGAAAAGTGAAAAGTTATTTCCCAAATTGCCCATTATAATTGCTCATTATATTTGTCCATTACAGAGCTGCTTTCTACCATAGTTGTGTGCGAGCAGTTTTACAGTGCAGTTATTATAATAATGGGGAATTCAGGTGTGTTCAGTCTCATAGCAGCAGCACTGTGAATATTTTGAGGGGGCCAGAAAACCACTATTGTAAATGGCTCATATGCATCGTTACCCTTTAACTGAGGGGAGCCATATATATGAACCACTAGAGCCTTGGTATTCTAATGAGGAAACTTCACCTCAACCATGCAAAGTTAAAATTATTTGAACTTTAATGCCATTTGTAGCTGACCAAGGATCTAAAGCATGTAGAGAGAGTCCCTGAGTTACCAGAAACATTAAGGTAATTTGAAAATGAGTTGCATTTTCTTTTCTTCCACATAAATTAAATGTTTATTTACTATATTAATAGCATAATTGCAGATGTTTTGACTTATGTTAAATAAATGACAGGTGGAACAAAAAACATTAGTGAGAGCTCCAGTCTGCACATTATCAGACCTGCAATGCCTGAACTTAATCAATTACATGTGTGTGTACATATACACACAGGAATATTCTTTCATCATCTTTTTCTTCACTAATTAGTTTATCACAAAACCAAACTGGAAGTTATCAAAAGCCAACGTAAACTTTCATTTATCTGTTTTGTTTTTTTTCACAGCTACAATTGAGAGATGACAGAAAATTGTTTGGTTAATACCTTAAAGAGAGCCAAGCAGTATACAGCTGTGGACAGGATCAGCAGCAAAGCCTATTTTAACCAATTAGAAATGGTCCACATAAAAAATCCAAATCTGTTTCAGTGTATATTACATTTAAAGTATTTTCACCATTTTACTTTGCTGTTAAACGGCCTTTTCTGATGGGAAACCGGCTTATATATATAAGCCAAATATTGCTCTCTCCAAACCACCCAAACTCAGTAGTTTTACCTAATAGAACAAGGCATTTGTTGATTTGCCACTTGCTCGATCTGTTAGTTTGGCAGTGGTAGACCAGCAACCCCCGTTTTCTGCAAGATAAAATGACTGATTTCACCCATGGAGTTTGGTTGATCTGAAGAGAGTAGTGTTTGGCCTATATAAAGGCAGTTTTCCATCAGAAAAGGCTGTCTGATTGCAAGGTAAAGCAGTGAAGATTTTCTAAATGGAGCATACACTTATACTTATACTGATATTGACTTTTTTTGCTGGACCATTTTTTTAAATGGCTAAAATACCTTTTGCTATTGACCCTGTCCACAGCAGTACATTGCTTAGCTGAATTTGTGCTGGCACTCTAAACTGCATCTACCAGTATCTACTGTAGCTATCACACTGACTACTGATAAGTACCTTATACAACCACATACATTAAATAACTCAAACTACTCCCTTTAACCTCTAGACCACCAGGGGACCCCTTTCAGTTCTTTTTAAGGCACACAGATGATTTATGTTCCTAATGTTCAACTTAACGGGGTGCCATATGCCACCAAAGCACCATGCACAATATTCCATTTTTACATGGCAGAGTAGGAAAAGCACAAGTGTAATTAATAATGTGTGATGTCTTAACATTTATTAGCTATTTTGATTGCTGTGATGCCTTAATACTGAGCCATCGTTACTATCATTAGTAACACCTGTGCTTTCCGTTCTATATAACAAGTCAAAACATTTTGACGTGAAAAAGGTCTGCACCATAGATGCTTAAATGGAATACAGTTGCAGTTAACCTTATTGATCACACTTGTGCTTTTACACCTGCTAAAAGCACATATAAATTATATTATTCCATACTGGCATCGAGCTGAGCTCTCAGCATTAACTCTGCACCTAACAGTGAGTGCAGCACAGACTGTTTATCATATGCAGACAGCGTGTTTTCTGTGATTTACATTCGACACTCACCCAAGCTCAAAGGTCCCATTTTAAACATCTTTCTCTTTCACCTGAACAACAGGGAAGTAAATGAGCAATCTGTTCTCACTTCTCGGTGTCTCCAGAGCAGCTAAATGGATGGCAACAACAGACTTTAGGGGTGAAGTGACTCGTCATAGTCAAGACTTAATGTGTATCTTTTTTTCCACACATTGTTTTTGGTTTTGCATTGTCGCTTTAGAGGCTGTCGATGGCGGTTTACTGAATTCTGTCGGTGTAGCATATGCAGGGATAGACAGAATTGCCTAAATTTGTGGCCTTCACCTCTAAATCCAAGATTGGCTACTTCAAATCTACTATGTAGAAATTTAGCAGAGCTCATCTTTTCAATGTAGGTCAAGCCCTCAGGAAGTGCACCTGGCTTTTAAGCCAATTTGGCACAGAGGCCAACATGGTACAATTTGTTACAACGTGGTATAATTTGGTGCAGCGTGGTACAGATTTTTTCCCATGGACTTGCATTGTGAAAGAAGCTGCTGTAAAATGGTAAAAAAAATAAAATAAAAAAATAACAGAACCATCGCATGGGCTGTGTGTCATGCCTCTATACGGCCTCCTGCCTGATGCAAAATGGGATGAAAATGATAGTGAATATATCCCAGCCCGAGAGCATGCATAATGGCCCACTTTATTGTGATAGTGGACCTTCATAACTGGAAGCAATCCAGACGAATGAGCAAGCGAACAGCTGATTGTTTCATTGAGAATCTCCTAATTTGCTCTATGCGTCAGTGAACGGGTTGAGCAACGCGTCGCTTGTTTGGAAAAAAAAAAACACCTGCCATGGCCCTGGCTTATGAAACTGATGCTGACATCCTTGAAGTTTTTGTTTATCCTCATTAAAGCAGTCAAGAGGGATGTAGAGAGACTAATTAACACGTTTGAGAAGTTGCACCTTTCATACGATCCACTGCAGCCTTTTTATGGGAATATCCCCAAAAAGGACGAGGTTTGGAAGGAAAAGAGGGAGCTACATGTAAATTAACTGTCCTCCAACTACATAGATACAAGACTGACTTAAGAAAATTCTGTTAGTTATGAATAAACAGAAACTTTACTTGCTCATACATCCATGATGTAGGGGTGTTGAGGTCAGATCCATATCAGGGCAATTAAATGCCTAAAATATGATATTAGCTTGTATAGAATGTATTTTTGTATTTCAATTACAAACTAATTGTATTTTAACTAAATACTTTTTTTATTCCAGTATGTTGTATTTTATCTTTATCTTGTTTGTAGAACCATGCTGCAGATGTTCCCTCACTCTGTGGTGGCCAGTGTCATCTTCTATGCAGTAGTGTGCTGGGGCAGCAGGCTGAAGGCAGCTGACACTAACAGAAAAATATCAGTGGCTACACTATATTCATTACCATGTGCAATATTACATTCAATTTCACGGTCTGTATTATTTTTTCTATAACATATAATGTCATATTTTAATACACTGGGCAATATTACTTTCACTGTCACTATTACTTTTCATTATTGTCATGTGTAATTGCGTAGAATATCATGTGCTATCTTAACATTTAATATCTGGTGCAATATAACTTTTTTATTACCTCTCAGTATCACTGCCAATTTTACTTTCAATGTAATTGCGATTTCTACTGTTTTCTATTTAGCTTACTTTTGTACTTACTCTACTAGGCACCGTTTCTTTGCAAATGCTCCTTATGCACTTGGTATTTTGTATTTATATTTCACTTATTTGGATGTTCTATTGTTGTTATTTTTATGTTACTGTAATTTGGGAGCAACCTGGCACGAGAAGTTACTTGTGATTAATAAAGTTCTATCTTCTCTTATCTCATCTGACCAAGTCTCTAGCTTATAACTAGAGTTGGTCCCCAGGCGCTGCACAGCGGCTGTCCACAGGACTGACGTACTCTGTATAATTGTGTCTAACAGTAAAGTTGACCTTTACCATTACCTCATATGTTGTGTTATTGTCATATGTGTCAAAGTTTTTAAAATCGATATACTTTTACAGACTCCCATCACACATAGTGTAACAACTCATCCCCCCTACTCATCAACCGGGGCAGCTGGACAAATCTAGTTCACTGCAGCTGAACATTAACTTACAGACTGTATTTCTATATGCTATTCATCACACAGCTCTCGTTTTGTCCTTTGTCTTTTAACTTAATACCCTCGGTGCTCTCTCCATGATAACATTTCGATTTCACATAAAGAGAGAAAAGTTAAACTTTGTCTCTCACAACTCTTTGAGAAGAAATGCAATTTCAAAATGACTTGAGATCTCTGGGTTGCTCAGGGGTCCTATAAAACTTTCAGAACTTGTCATCAAATAGCTTGAGAAGTTTTTTGAATTTCACTTTTGAAAAGTTGTTCAAACCCCGTAGACAAGTAAGCTGGCAATAACTGCAAAAAAAAAAAGTGTGATGGTCCGCAAGACTTAGCAGACTGACAGAAACACAAACACAGGGAAGAGGGAACAGGTAGATGGGTTGCCAGATATAGAGACAAGGAAAAAGTAAAGAAAGGGGGAGGAGAGGGAAGAAACATGCTAATAAAAAATATCTCTAGACACATGCTGCAGGCAGACAAAAAGGCAAAAATGATAACTAGACACAAACTGGATGCTAAACAAAGTGGGAAACTCAGCATAATATAATATTGCTGAGGGTAAACATGCAGGCAGACTGTGTATTTTTTGGACATTATGGCCCACCCACATCCAATAGCCCCGCAGATATCCCTGGAATGAAAGTAGCTCATCACATCATTCTCCATGTATTGAAAACAGCATCTCTGGCATTGTTGTTTGATAATATGACCATGACGGCTGGGTGTGATTTTCTACCACATCACACGGAGCAATCAGAATAATGGTCACTCTCCGGCAGAGCTGCGGCACTTACCAGACTGAAAAAAAATACAACTCAAAATCTCCGATGCTGCTGAGAGAACGACATACTCAAAGAAATAAGTGTAAACCCTGGTTCTGTTGCTCATTCAGGAGAGAGATAATATTGAAGATAATTCATCAAAATATTCAAAACAGCAAAACACATTCTATTATTCTCTGCAGAGCAGAGATGCACAACATGTGATGACAATAAAGACAAAACAGTAGAAGAACACAGCCTCCAATAACAACTCAATAATATTAAAAGAAAGAATGAACACTGTAAATCAGAGATCTTCTAAACACATTATACATGTTAGAAAAAACATGTGAAAAGACTGAACTATGTAGCACTGAATTGTGGAGTTAGACTGATAAACTGTAATAAATCATACACCTTCTGAATTCAAGTTTCTCTTTTAGCAAACTAATATGAGCTCATTCATAAAACACACTTCAAACTCGACAAAAACAAAATAAAACTCACCAAAAACATCTTAGGTTGTCTTTCCACTGTTTCATGGATAGATTTCTGAACGGATCCACTGGGTGCAGGCCCAAGGGCCCGCTGATACCTTGAGCGTCTGTTGGAAGTGATTTTAACATGTCTTTGTGAGAATAAACCATACAACCACAAAAAAGACACATAAGTACCACAAAGAGACATCAACGAAGGGACACACAACTACTACCACAAAGATCTAAAAAAAAAAACACTACCAGAGACGAACAAGGTGACGAACAAAAAAAGTGACTGTGAGGAGACACAAAACTACCATAAAGGGAATATAACAAATGAACACACAAATACCACAAAGATATAAAAAATGACTATAGAAAAACACAAAAGTCCCACAGAGATACAAAAGTACCACAAAGAGACAAAACAGCTACAAAGGAACACACAACTACCAAAAATATACCAAAAAAAAGACACAAAGACACAAAAAATTATTCACAAGAATACCGCACACAGGCATAAAACTAACATAAGGAGACTAAAAACGACTTAGACAAAGAGAGACAAAACAACTACAAAGACAGTGTCTCTTTCAATCTGGATGTGCTCCTATAAATAAGGGGTGGGGGGCTTTTACATGTCTGTGCCCAGTGGCCTGTTGTGTCATAATCCATCCATACAGTGCTTAACAATCACCAACTCTGGTTTGGTTGAAAATAAATCTTTAATCCATTGAGTCCTCACTGTCTTTCTGATGCATGACCTACCTCTCACTCATCTCCTGCTAGAGCCAGAGATAGTTACAACAGGATGTAGTGGCAGCAGTTAGCAGTTTGATGTGCGGCTTCCTGTTTGTTTGGAGTTACCTTGAACAGGTGGCCATATTTTACACAATGCCCCTTTAAGTTTTATGTTTTGTTTTAATTAAGCGATATTTGCCTAGGTGAGGATTAAAAAACACAACACACAGCAAGCATTATTGTTGGTAACCTTTTTCCGAACTTGCTATTCTTGTTTGCGATGGCGCACAGATGTTTTATGTATTCCTGATGCTGCACTTGCCCTCAACTTTACACTGGCAGAGTCTGAGCTGAATACACAATACAGACAGTGACAGTGATGGCTGCAGTGATGAAGTGTCGTGTGATGTTAAATGCTCATGCATGAGTCATTTCTCAGATGATGATTATCAAGTCATCATAATAAAACATCCCAGTGGAGAAAGCACTATTTGTGCAAATTGTTCAAGACATCAGATGTTAAATATAGGCCACAATCTCTCTTTCTGTAATAGACAGCTGAGGAGACAAGCAACAAGTGAGACAGAGGGCAGAAACGCCATGAGACAGACAGTCAGAAGCATTATTTAAAGAGCTTTTGTCTCAGGGTTATTATCAGCACAACTTGTGGTTAAACTATGAAATCCCGCCCTTGAGAGACCAAAGAACAGTTTTTTAGGTGTGTGTGTGAGAGAGAGCGTGTGCACGTGAGAATTAGCGTGATACAAATACTTATAGAATCACAAACTTGGATAAATCCACTTTTTTCTTGTGAGGACCCACACTCACACAATGTCTTCTCTAACCATGACCATCACAACTCATTATCTAAACCAAACCCTTGCCTTCACCTCAACACTGAGCCCCAGCCAAAATGTTCTCGCTATCCAGAGATATCCTCTTTCTCAAAGTCTAAAATCAGTCCTCACAAAGATAGAAGTTCAGTAATACACACACACATGCTCTGTTTTCACTGCCTCTTCCTTATCCTTGTCAGCTCTGCCAATTACAGCCAGAATATCCCCCTTAAGGGCCCGTCAGGAGCTCCTGGAACCTTCCAGAAATGTCACCTGTCAGTTTCACTGTGCTCTCACTTAGGAGGAATTTCTCTTTTTTGTTGTTGTTATGGCCAGGCTTCAGTGGCTGGCTAATCCCAGGCATAAATTAGTTAAGATTTTGGCCACTGGGGGGTCCTGCTGGCCTTGTGGTTAAGAAGCATACTCTGAACAAAATGGCTGGTGATCTTTGTTGTACAGCCCTGAGTCCAAAAAAGTTGTGCAAAATGTGAATAAAATAGCATACAGTGATTTAACCTATATTGAATACAGTGCAAGTACAAGATATTTAATGTTCAAACTGATAAACTTACAATAAAACTTTAAATACACACTCAATATGAATTTGATCCCTGCACCACATTCCAAAACAGTTGGGACAGGGGCGGGTTTACCACTGTGTTACATAACCTTTTCTTTAAAGAACACTCAGTAAGCTTTTGAGAACTGAGGACACAATTTTATTTTCTGAGGTCTGTGTTGTTGTATTTAGCACTTCATAATGCACCACACATTTTCAATGAGAGTCAGGTCTGGATTGCAAGAAGGTCAGCCTAATACCTGCACTCTTTTACTACAACTGTACTTTGCATGGTTTTACTGAAATAAGCAGTGACATCTCTGAAAAAGATATTGTCTGAATGGCAGCACATGTTGCTCCAAAAGCTGTATGTACCTTTCAGCATCAGTGGGACCTCAACTGATGTGCAAGTTGCTCATTCCATGGGCACTAACACACTCCCATACCATCACAGACGCTGGCTTTTGTGCTGTAAACAATCCGGATGGTCCCTTTCCTCTTTAGCATGCAGGACATTACATCCATAATTTTAAAAAAGCTGAAATATGGACATGTCAGGCCACAGCACACTTTTCATCAGTCCATCTCAGATGAGATGAGCTAGAATCACACATACAGACAAATCCACTTCCCAGACTGATGACATGGAAAATACTCTTGTGTTTAAAGAGGAAGAAAAGAGGTCAGGGCGAACAGCTAGCACCTGAATGCTCTTGATGCTTGTGATTCAATCATGCGGTTGTGCTCAAAACACATATCTTATCCGGACTGATTGATTTGATACTCATATTCTCTGTATTTGCACCACATTTTGTTTAGTTGCGTGTGTAGTGAAACTGATGCATGTGCTCTCAATTTCCTTGTGTTTTGTCTCTTTGTAGAGCTGTATTATGTACCAAACAATTTCATCAATTCTTTTTCTGGCTATAGTACCATTTATTACAAATAAAGAAACATAAGGTGATTTTTATATACCACTGGTCTTGCTGAGTGAGGTGCTTAAAAATTACTAGACCTTTGTTTATCTTATGTGCTTTTAAATGTCTTTTTTCCCCTTTAAATGAAGCCATCACTTTTGATTCCCACAGTTGCGGGTCATGTTTATTTATATTGCCTGGTTGCATGTCAACCCCTGATTAATAGGCTGGTCTTGAAGTGCTTCTCTTTACATTGACATTATTTATGAGGTAGTTAGTCGTAAAACTCAAGCTTGGGGCAAATATGATTGGATGACGTGATTGATAGCATGTCTCCACGCAGGGGCTGACGGTGAGGGAGCCCTGATTTGCTATTGAATCATTGCCCTCGCAAGACAACCTTTTTCCTAAGACATAAAATTTACTCTCGGCTAAGTGTTTGAGGATTGTTACCATAGCTCAAATCTGAGTTTATCATTCCAAGAAACCCATTCTGTCAGAGACTGAGTGTTTGGCAATGTCAGAATAAAGCTCATTTTAACTAGAAAACTAGTAAAAAGTAAAAAAAAAAGGAAACGTCATTAAAACATTTTATGACCGTTCAATTTAAATTAGTGCAAACCTCAGAGTGCTGCGCTGTTTGAAGTCGGAGGTTTAAATCATTTGTTGAATCCAAGTTGCTGCCTCGACTGGTTGAGGAAGAAAAAAAAACGCAAATAAAGAAAGTAAAAGAGATGAAGGTGTGGAGAAAAATGGCAAGTAAACTACAGGGATATATGAATGGACAGAAGAAGAATGGCTAAGAATAGGTCATGCAATGCAGATGAACAAAAAGAGACACGGCAGTTTCCACAGAGGAGGAATTAAGGCACAGAGACTTCAACTTCAACTTTCAACTTTATATGTCCCCAAAGGGCAAAAGAGACAAGGAGAGACTGGGTAAAAACAGAAGATGGGAATAAGAGTGACGTTTCCTCTTTATTAGAAGCTCTTTATGATTATTTTTTACTATTGCCAATATCATTATAAATCCTTTTGTTAGCTTTGCCACCATCTCAGCCATGCATCTGCATGGTTGCCATATTGGAGATTTCATGGTCCAGAGATGCAGACTGTAACTCGATATTCATGAAATTTTGTTTGTTATAAATATGAAATATTGAATATGATAGTGTTTACTTGTTGGAATTAAATTCAGTCACTAATCAGCTCTAGATTAAAGTTTTTACCTTCTGAATAGCCACAACTTCCACTGAGACATGCAGCCTTCAATCTGTGAATCAAGAATCAGAATTTCAGCTTTTGTGAGTTTCTCCAAAAATGTAGATTTTTATGATATTGTTGGAAAACTGCCTGGTTTGTTGTAATGTTCTAAATAAATAACAATAATAAATAACAAAATGTTCTAAATATACAATGTTTAAATTGAGAAGTTTGGAATTATCGTCCCATTTTTGTTTCCTTATTAAGTTTATTAAGTGAACCCAGGATGCTCAGTTACAATACAATTACATTATTCTATGCAACTGAAATAAAACCACACTATACAAAAATATATAATATAAAAAGACTTTTCATACATCAGAGACTGAGAAATCTGTAAATTGTGGTGGCATTGCAGTAGGTGCTTCACCATTTGTTGCGAGGTGGAGATCTGCACAGAGTGCACTCTTCAAGTTTGGTTTTTCACACTTTCTTCTTGTCATTTATTGCAGTTACCAGTGGAGTATTCAAGTGCGGTGGGTAATTCCAGTATTCATATCAGAACACTTCAAACTGTGAGCCTTTTTGCTCAAAAGCAGGAAGTATATGTTCATACCAAAGAGCGTTTAGACTAAAAACGAGCCTGCATTAATAACATGCAGGGGTTGAGACAATGACATACAATCCAGGCCAGTTGCAGTGATGGATCAATAGCAATAGCAATGCAGAGTTGGCATTACAAATCAACCTGCACATATTTAAATAGTCAGTACAGCTCTTATAAGATCATATTACACTGTGTTGGTTGGGTGGGTGCTCAAAGCATGATGGACGTCAGGGATATCCAGAGAGTGTCTCCTCACTTATGGCCCCTCAATCAAAGCTACACGTCTACTTAAAATGTCTAATACATGACTAAACTTTGAAGTTATTTAAGGTGATGAAAACACCCACTCAGGGCATGACTCAGTGGGTTTTCACCTGGCAGCAATTTGACGTGTGTCTCTGTGTTTGCACGAGTCAATAAACTGTTTTGTGGGTGTGAAAATGTGTCTGATATCACTATTCATCCTTCCTGAGACTCTGTGTACGTCTGCTTTCATCAAAGCAACGCTCTAAAGCACAACAGGTGTATTTTGAATCTGAGTCATATCTGGAGCAGCGCGAGGCAGCTTATTAACGAGCTCCCTTTTCAGGGAAATTTTCTCCTGCTCAGCAGGGAGAACTTGTCGGAGCGCAGTTAAAAATCTTTTATTTCCTTCTTTTACAGGCCTGGATTCACAAAACGCTACACCAGAGAACTGAGAAGAGCAGCGACATTTTAACAGGGAGAGGAAGTTTAGTGGAATAAAGCCATTTCAAATGTTTCTTATTTTATTAAGCATTATTCACATAAAACCTTTTATGCGTCATCTGACATGAAAGAGGATTTACATACCATGTGCTTTATTGTCAATAATATTTTTAATAAAAAAGCGAGTTAAAAGAACATTACAGTCCCGAGGTTATTCACCCCTAACTTCCAATAATCTCAACTCTGAGGCTACAAAAAGAAATATTAAGGTCATTATATATTGCAGTACATATGAGAAAAAGTAAATTCAGTGTGACAGCCTCACAACTTATTTGCATATACAGAAGATTATGACAGATTCAATTCACAGCTGAGGTGTGAAGATTTATTGGTGCTATATTTTTACAATAACAGCCCATTCTTTGTATCAACTATATGCTGCTCAATAAGAACTTATTTCATTCCATGATGCTCTTCACCCAATGAGGCATAGACGAGTGAAATGTCTCATTTAAATTTGTAATTCTGATATTTCCAACAGGCACCTGAAGGCAGCATAGATTTAATTTTGCTCTGTGTAATTGCAACTGAACCAATCAGTCTGTCATCATAAGCTCAGTCTGTCGAGAATGAAATGCTTCTAAAGCTGGAAAAGGATGCTGACCTCAAAAGATGCAATAAGTTTGTTTGCCTCACGAACACACAAGCATCAGACAGTCTGGTCATGCTAACACAGGTATGGTGTTTTGATTATATCAGAGTGTCAGTGCTGTTACTCTCCGCAACTTGCAGGTCAGCTAGGACATGGAGAAAAGTCAAGATAACTCCCAAGCACAGGGAAATGTAACATAACATAAAACAACCATAGATTGAAGTATATTTTGCTGGTAATACTTCTGTACTCATGTTTCTGGCCACCTAAACAAAAAAAAAGTTAGTTCAATATAAGTTAAATATTCTGTCTCCTTTTAGCTCAGTTTTGGTCTCCACCAACATCTGAGTCAAATAATGGGCTCCACAATAAGCACAAACACAATTAAAAAATTACGAGTAAAATTAAAACGAGTGAAGACGAAAAGTGAAAATTACCATGTGAGAAACCTACTCAAGTAGAAGTGAAAAGGTACCTGGTTATTAAATTACTCAAAGTACTAATTACTTTTCATGTAATATTTTTAGTGTGTACTAATTATTAAAGTTACAGTAACGCTGAAGTTCTAAAAGACACCAATTTAAAAGCCCAACAGACTACTAGCTACAATATAAGCTAATGTTAATGACATTAAAGATTACACAAAATTAACATAGCTAATATTAGCTAGCTAACTAGATTTCTACCCACAGTATGTGCAACTTATTTCAATGTGCTTGCGGAGGCTAGAAGATGAGTTTCTGAAGGGGAAGATCTCAGTTTTTTGTATTAAAAAAAGTGTGGGCATGTGTGGTCAGGGAAGCAGCCTCTTGTTCCGGGTTTTGTTCCATCAGCATCGTACTGTGGTCAAAAGACAGGTGCTTGTTTTTCTTCCAAGCAGCCAGCAACTTGTAGGGGTGTTCCTTGCACGCTGCGAGCTAACTTTGTGTGACTGCCATTTGATCAGGTTGTGTAACAGTGGGATAAACAGCACGACTGAATCAGGCTGCAAAACCAAAACAATGAGCAAAAACACCCTATAAAGGGCTAGTTCTCTGTCAGTTGGTAACTAGGTGTGACACTTTACACATTATACACTCATTAATGTAAATTAAAGGAAAGTGTAAAAATATTGGCAGGAGCAGCTTTAAGTAAAAAGTTTCACTGGTGCACAAAAAATTAAACAGGTGCACAAAATTAAAAGAGTCATCAGCAGAAAAACAAAGCGGGGGAGAGTGTTGTGTTTTAGAACACTTGTTTCAAGTTAGATGATATTATGGGATTCTCCATTGTTTTTGTTTGCAGTAAGTGTCTAACAGAGCGACACTTCATGACTCTCTTTTAACGATGGTTATAGCCATGAAGGTGAGACTGTTTTGTTTTGGATGAAATAAAAATAAAAACTAAACAACCCAACACACCTACACACACTTTTCCCTGGTGGTATGAGGATGCAATTAACTGATGAACTGCTACATTGTTTTTAAATGTCAGCTAAAAAAAAAAATCAAATAGGAAGCAAAGCCTGTGCCTTTATTTTATTCTGTGCCAACATAACATTACATCAAACATTCATTACATGGAGCAACTTTCAATAAAGTGCGTTCAGACATGTGGATACAACCCAGAAACTAGATGGTAAATGGAGCAAATACATAAATCTTTCATCAGCAGTCCAAAAGGGACTTGGACAAAAACAGACAAAAGTGGCAGAATAAATAAAAGACAGAGACAGAACTGTATACAGACAGCAGGTAGTGATATAAGCTCAGCACAGGAAGATGTACAGAGTCACAGTCAGAGGCGGCACGAGCTGTGAGGTGGAGGGAACAGAGGAGGGCACAGAGAGACACAGATGCAAGCAGAGTAACTGATATAGAGACACAGAGAAGAGAGAGCCAGACGGGTCAGAGATGTTTTAGAGGAAGGAGCTTATAACTTCTCTGCAGGGAGCGTGTGTGTGTGTGTGTAGGGAGAGAGAGAGAGAGACAGGATATAGCAGTAAGAGCAGAGCAGACAGTCAGATCTCCAGAGACCCCTACACAGGGGAACTGACCTTTACAGGAGCAGAGCTGAAGCAACAGTGTGAGTGAGCGTGTGTGTGTGTACCCACATGTCATGTTTGATAAAGATGTTTCTGCATTCAAATGTGTACATGGGATGTTCATGCATGTGTGAGGCATGACACGGAATATATTTATTTATCCACCTTCAGCTGAAACAACAACCTTTCGCTAACCTTAACCAAAAGGTGTTTATTGGCAAAACCTAACCACGTGGAACTCAGGGTCCACATTCCCCATCTTCAGTGTCAAAGTCCAGCACATTGACAGTCATCATCCACTCTGACCACCTGCCTACAACTACCATGCAGTAGAAATAAGAATGCAGCAAGAAAAATACATAGCAGAATGAAAAACATTAAATTAAAACATTTTTCCTTTTTCAGCAATCTCTGATAAAAAAAAATAATAATTGGAACAGTTTCTGTCCAATTGCTTGTGGATTCATTATTCTGTTATGGTTGTGGTCTGTTGTGGTAAATTTGCAGGATAAACACACATCACTCATTCTTGAGAAATAAGACAAAACCATATTGTTTTTTACTCTTCAATTATGCTGGGAAAATAAAAGTCAGACTCTCATAAACCTTAAATGGGTCAACCTCCCTCTGAATACATTTTTTTTATCAAATAGCATTTTTTGCAGCTCACACAGCAAAATTAAAACAAAAGACAGTAAACAAATAAAAACAAGCAAAGAATTATTTAAAAAAAAAAACCAATAAATAAAATCAAATAAAAATGCAACAAGATTACAACAATACAACAATAAAATAAAAGTTATTAGAATTAAGTAAGAAGAACACTGAGAACTCTTATTAAATACCTAGAGAACTTGTCGATCTAATGTCCAGAGGCAATGAGTTCCACAGTTTAGGGGCATAAAAACAGAAGGCACTCTCGCCCATACGTTTGTGGGACACATAAGGAAACTTTAAAAGAAAAGCAGAGGAGGACCTCAGTGATCTGGCTGGAACATAAAATGAAAGAAGATCTCTGATGTATGGAGGCACAACATTGTTAAAAGCTTTATAAACAAGTAAAAGAACTTTAAAATCAATTCTAAAAGAGATGTGTAGTCAGTGTAGTGTTTTAAGAAGCGGAGTAATGTGATCAACTGTCTTGTTTTTGGTTAAAAAACTGGCTCTGGTTGCAGCATTTTGCACTAACTGTAGTTTCTCTAATGAGTGTCCTAACTTTTTTGACTGGGTGGCCCAGGTGGGGCACTGACCTTTCTTTTTTTTTAATGTTTTTTTTTTTTATTCACCTGAAAGAATTTACTCATTTTAAACACGTTATTAAATTATAAGAGAGAAAAACAACTTTAAAAGGTCATAATTTTCATTAAAAACTATGATTTAAGACAAAGATGACTATAATAGCACAAATCTGCAAGTATGTTATCAGTATGTAATAACCTGATTTACATCAGTAATTTTGTATTCCATTTAAATGTGTGGCATTACTCATTTACAGTTCATGGTAATGTGCATTGAATAATATGTGGCATAAATACAGTTCATGTTAAGGTGCTTATAATAATTTACCGTTAAAATATAAATATTTTTGTTACATTTAAAATACATATTACATACGTTTTTTTTGTTTTTTTTTAGATGTTTCTTATTTTATTCAATATATAAAAAGATAAATAACATCTTTATGTCATAGGTTTATGTCATAGACTGTATAAAACATGGACGTAGCACCCGTGACGTCACCCATTGGTTTTGGGGAGTCGGTTTATGTTAGAGGATTAATGACCTGGAAGAGTTTGATTTCCTGTTGACCTTTGTGTAATCACGCGATATTTGGAAGGAGACAAACGAGAAAATAGTGTAACCGTCTTTGGTATAACAGAGCGCAGAACACGTGGCATAGTTAGAACAGACCATGCCGTGTTTATTGTGTATTTTTATACATACTGGACTGTGAACTGCTTGCTGGTCAAAGCCTCTTAAATGTGTGAGTTTGGGACTGTTTACTGCTGCCGAGGTGTTGTTTTGACCGCGAAACATGTTTCAAACATGTTAAGCTGAGATAACTGGCCGGAGCTAAGCTAGCTGCACTGTCGACATCGTCTGGAGGAAACGTGAGCTTCTTCTTCACCTGCACGGACGGGAGGAACTTCAGCGGCCGTTGCGGAGGGTTTCCCAAGCTGAGGACGCTTTCCTGCCGGTGAGGGAGACTGCTGCTCATTACTGCTGTGCTGATGCAGACTGAGACCGGTCTGGCCGGACAAGGGAGTGTTTATTCGGCTGTGGAGGAGCTGCGGTCCTGCTTTCTTCACACAGACACACGGAGGTGCTGCTGTCCCGGTTTCTTCAACACCCTGCTGCTCTGTCATAAGGAAGGTAATAATGATCTGTGTTCTTCATGAGCTCCAACATTAAAGGGCGCCAATAAACCTTAATGTAAGCTTGCTTAAAGAACAAACTAAAACAGAAAATTGCACTTTAAAAGGTTACAGCAGACTAAATAAATACCCAGGTCTCTTTTTTATTTTCTTTATTATTTTCATTACTGCGTTTTATATGTGAAATTCTGCATTTCATTCAATGCAAAGTCAAAACGGAGATACTGTGTTTGTGTTTTTCCATTGTACACTGTAAAAACTAAATTGGGTAAGTAATATAGTTTTTTGCTCATACATATTTGGTCATCATACCAGGATTAACCCCTTAGCCTCTAATTGGACTTTAATAGAGTGAGATCATACATTACCCTAGACAGTTTCATTATACAACGAGGTGTCTGTTTCATCATTTTACCAAGTGCTGGTGTCTAAAAGGGTTTAATACTTTATTGAGTATTGCATAAAGTGTTTCTCTTATCACGTGTCGGTGGGGAAAGGTTTACAAGTAGGTATATTAAGTTTTAGATTTTGAGGATTTTGACACATTTAATTGTTTGAAGTTGTGAATTCTGCTCTGAGAGAGGAGTGTGTTTTTTTCTGGTACATAGCAAGTTTAGAAATTTTAAAAATTAAAGCAGGTCAAAACAAATTGCATATGTTCCAAACATATAAATCCTTAAAGAATACAGTTTCACTAAAAATGATGTTAGTTTTTGTGTTAATCGTAATAATTTTTAAAGTTTCATGGTAGGACATTATTTGCAGTTTTCTACATTAAAATCATGATGTGACTGTGTGTTTTTACCTTAGCTAAAACTTTAGAGGAGTTGCTAAACATAACTGGCCATTTCTTCACTTTAAATAGAAACCAACTAAGAAATATGCCATGTTGAAAAAGGGGAAAAGAGTGAGGCTGCATGTTATCTGTATATTCCCTGCTACATTTCTGCAGTTTTTTGTACAGTTTGTGCATTGCCTGGTAAATTTTATCATGTAAACTTTTCTTTTCATTGTTACAACAGAATCTCATTATTTGGTATTGATGCATGGTGTGGAAGACAGCTGCAAAGACTAAGGTTATTTCCGTAATTTGGTGAGTCATGGTGCACCCCAGTGGGAGGAAATGTGCAGCGGAGGGTGTGGCAATGCCAATCCAGCAGCGTGCTGCAATCTTGGTGCCAGAAGTGACTGCTCAGTCTGCTGCCTGCCAAAGCATGTCAATAACTCAGCACGCCCTTGGTCCATAGTTGTATTTTGGACACTTTATTTGGTGAAATCACACCCAAACAATCCTCTCTATGTTCCTCTGTCTTTCAACCAGCTGACATGGGATCATGCAGACAAAAAAGTTTTAATGATCTGATTATAGTAATAATGCCAGCCAGACCGATAAAAGATCCTCACTAGCTCTGCAATCCATGACAGTTGGTAAGTATAGCCTCTACTCAAGGCCTTGTCTTTACTCTGTGACTCTCTTTACAGCCATCTGAAGGCAGCAGGTGTCTGTTCCATCTGCAGTCTCTAATGAGAGTGATGTCACTGTCAATACAGTACATTGCGGTACATTTTGTGCCGCAATCACCAAACTGTTGCAAAATAACCACAAAAACTTCCATACTTGTGCGGACTAACCCTACTGGTCAGCTATGGTTTATTATTCTACACAGTTTCTACTGCAAATCCACAGCCGGGTTGGAGAGTGACACTTTGAAAACCGTTCACACAGTTCTATGAAAAACTGTGGATTAGTTAAAACTTCTCCATCCATTAATAACTCCCCCAAGAGAGTCCATTCCTGCCAGTCCTCCTCTGATGTCTCCATCCAAAAATAACAAATACCAAAAGCTAGACAGAATTTCAATTCATTCTGGGGATCATTGTGTTGATACATCAAATTTTGCTTGCTTACGCACAGAAAACATGATGACCATATATTTTCAACATCTCCAGAAGCTGAATTCAACTTAAAAAAAGTGTTGCCTGTATTCTTTCTGTTCCCACTCTGCATTCAAGTGCTCCAGGGGTGCTGACAGGTGCTGATTGTGATGACAGGATGGGCAAGGATGGACGTTTACAGTATCTGAATACATCATTGAAAACATGTTGAACCAGAGGAGCGCACTCAATATAGGGCAGATCTCTGCCAGGCAATGGGAAAAGAATATTTTAATGTAATCACCAATATTTTGATTAGTAACTGTAAGTTCACTAAATGTTTTTGTCAGTAACTGTAACAGATTAAAATTACATTTATTTTTTAGGTCCTTGAGCATAAAGACATGCATGTGTGCACATGAATTGAGATGTGCACAAAAAAAATCAGCTAATGGGTTCAGTAGAATGCAAGATTAGCTGTGGACAAGCTACACACACACACACACACACACACACACACACACACACACACGTACACATAAACAATTGCATGATCCCCTCTAGGCTCACACCTGGTAGAGATAATAAGACACCACTCAGTAAGTGGTAATTAGCCCATATGTGTTTAAGGGTTTAGTTTTTTAATCCACAAAACACTGCTGGAGTTTCACAGGAAAACGGCGTTGCAGAATCTCCCAAACACCTTAAGAGAATGGTGACCAGTTATAAAACCAAAAAAAACAAACAAATATAAAATGCCTCCATACTGCTCATCTGGTGTAATCCAAGTCTCCTAAAGCCCCAACATGCCAAGTTGCCCTAAAAGACATCATTTACACCATGTTTTTAGCCTAAATCTTCACTGTAGATCCTAAGCTTGGAGCCACGTTCACATGCACATGCACATCGTCTGAATTGGGTGGATGTGGTGTGATGGTGTGCACACACACAGATGAACTTTAGGATCATATGGATCATACTGTTAACCCTGCTGTAATATTGTTTCCATGCATAGCTGTCATTTATAAAGACTAACAGAGATTTATGAACAGAAATTTTAGGATTGGATACCTCAAGAGGAGAAGTGAGATGCCACCAAATCCAACACACTTGTCCTTTAATCAAATTATCAAAGTAATGAGTCCTCTACTGAACAAAATTTACATAAAATGACAGTTTTCAATGAAGACCATGAACTTCAATTACTCATCTAAGAATAGCTGCAACATCTACAAGCAGAGGTCTGCAAGAAGACCATAATCTTTAGCTGGGTTTTTTGTTGGCTTGGATCTGTTAAATTTCACATCAGAAAATAAAAACGTCTGATAAATTTGTCGAAAATTTTTCAGGAGGTATCGACTACGTGTAGATTCCAGAGACAGCATGTTATGTAAGTTGGTGACCTACCTGCTGCTTGTTGTGTGCAACAGAGCTGTCATGTTTTGAAACAGTTATTCACGCCTGTTCCTGTGTGTGACATATTTCCCATTTGCTCGTGCACACTCCAGTAAGTCCTTAACCTTTCTGTGTGTGTATGTATGTGAGCACAAGAGCATGTAATAGTGCCTCTCGTGCATGTCATAGTGTGTCTTTTCATTCCTGTGTCGACACTGTCTGACCTGAGGCGAGGACAGTAAATTGGCACAGTGCAGTGTTTGGAGGAGTTTGAATCGAGGTGAGGCCCCTACGAGAGACTCTTGACTTTCAAACTAAAACTTTCTAAGCTAATTGAATAAAACTCAAACCACAGATCAAGGGATTTGCAGTCTGATATTTACAGAGGAAAAACTACATTTTAAAAGATTTCAAGATAGTCTTGTTGTCACACAACGCTTCTCTGCAGTCATATATTAAAAAAGGTTATTCACTGCCAGAAGAACCTGCACATACTGATAGAAGAGTGAAAACCAAGATGATTAGCTTTCAGCCCTTATCTCTGTGGAGTTTGCATATCCTCCCCATGCTCATGTCAGATTAACTCTAGGTTCTCTGGTTTACTAAAAGAGTGCACACACACTACTGACAAATCTCCAGTTTCCTCCGACTTGTATGGTTTCGTACAGCAGTTTACAAGTGCGTGTGAATTCAGCTGGTGTCTGATTACGACTTGTGGTGAAGTACCAAGCTGTTCATGTTGTTTCTCTGCCCTCTGCCCTGTACATCCTAGAAAAGCCTCCAGCACCCCCCTCAGGCAAATCATTCCAGAGCCTAGAAGCTCTAACAGAGACTACAGGATGTTACCTGTGGGAACCAAATATCAGAACAAACCCGATAAAGAAAACTGAACAGGTCTGGGAGTTGTACTTGGAACACATACACAAAGACCTGATAATAGTTAAAGGTCACTTACTCATAGAGAGTTCTGCCATAGTTTTGATATGAACAGAATTCAGAAAGCCACTTTAAGAGTAGGCTGTAACAATAAAGATGGGAGATGAATTTAATCTAAGATCAGTTCTAATCCAGGTTTAGCAGAACTAGCTTTAAAATGAGTAAATCCAGATTTAATATTAAGCAAAGCTCTGTTGCTCTGTTGTCTCAGTCTAGTGAGTCAAAATTTAGTGATTAAAAAAATGAAATTAAATAAAGTTTAGTCAATATGGAGGTAGGCCCACTTCCTTAGCAGAGTTTAAATAAAGACATTTAAAAAGGGGAGCTATCGGGAGTAAGTATAAAAGACGGGAGAAACCACCAACTTTCAACTGCTTCATATCCCTTAACATTACATAAAAATTTAGCGAAACATTATAGTTTTCTAAATAGCTAAAAAGTAAATTAAAAAAGTAAACTCACTAAAAAGTTAACAAAACATTAAATTGTTTGCCAGTTGGCTAAAAAAAAAACTTTTTAAACCCTTATACTGTTTGTGCTAACAAACAAGTTAACATAAACATTTTCAGTTTGCTAGCTGGCTAAAAAGTTAAAATGTTACATAATTTGCTACCTATCTAAAAAGTGGGGGAAAAAAACTCAGATTGCATGCTAGCTAACGTATAAGTTAATAAAACATTGAAACGTTTGCTAGCTAGATAAAAAGCATTTTTAAATAAATGTAATGTTTGCGGTAGCAGAAAAGTTAACAAAACATTGCATTGTTTTCTAGCTAGCTAAAAAGTTTGAAAAAATAAACAAACACACAGCCAGTGGCAAAGTCCTTTAGCCTAGTTAGCCTACTCATGATGACTCAGATCTAAATTCTGTCTGTCTGTCCTTTAACTTTCTTCAAAGAACTTAATTATTTTTCTTAGTCCATCTAAAAAAGGCACCCATTTAAGAGTTAAACCTCAAGTCTAAGTGTAAAAATAATACTGGATCACATTTTAAACTGGAGTTTAAAGATTCGGAGCAACATAATTAAATTTAATCTTGGTTTAGGATAAACACGAAACTGAAGCTTAAAGAGAAGTTTAAATTTAATCCTTCTCTATTTTAAGCTTAGTTTAAATGTCTAGCACAACATAGTTTAAAGTTGATCTGTACTTGAATCGGGTTTAAAAATTAATCCTTCTTAGTGCTACCCAGCCGAAATGAGTAATTTAATATGGTCAACAGAATATAAAACAGAAACTACACTGGGTGGGTAGGAGCAGATGAGTTGGAGAAAAGAAAAAAATGTCCAAATAGTTGTGAGACTCACACTCTTACAATAAACGACAAAGACACACAAACAACTAGAACTGAACTGAGCTAATTACACAAACTGCAAGCAGAACAAAAACCCTCAATATGATGATGGATGTAAGTAAATGCCTCAAATATAACTGCTGGGTGTTGTAAAATCAACATATATGCAGTAGAAATTTGTATAATTCCACTATGTGTCAATTAATGTAGAAGATATGTTTTCCCAGTGCATCTCATTATACAATCTAATTCCTGGAGATTCCTTTGGATTAGTTTCTATGTACTTTTCCTCCAGGGTTAGTAAATAAACACTCCAATGTTTCTTGGAGATCTCTTAATTAAGGCCCAATTTGCTTTGCAGGGCATATTTTATAGCCTCTGTAGAAATGATCACAAAACAAAGAAAGTGACAATTTTTTACTTTAACAAGGAAAACAGTGTTAATATTGTTTGTTTGCTTTATTTCTCCCCTATATAAATGCTCCTTTTTGATATTTCTCAAATAACTAGCTCCAGTGTGTTGAAAGTACCAAAAACTTTTCTTGGAAGGTCACCTTACACATTCTATTCCAGTCTGTGACAGCAGGGCTGGTATTGTGTTTTCACCTTGTGAGTCTGCGTGTGTCATCGTGGAAAAATTTGCTCCTACTGTAGCCCGAAGCACCACAGAAGCAGGTTATAGCACTTTGCCAGGTGCTTATATTAGAGCCTGATTGATATATCTGTCCACCAATATTATTGGCCCAATATTGGCCTATCACAGCTATATAGGTCGATATTGCTATCAGTATACATGTTGTCTGATGCCCCCATATAGAACCCTTTCTTTTCAATAGAACATAATTTGGATTTTTTGTTAACTTTATAGGCAGCATTTTATGCATAGTGTAGATGGTCTGCTCCATGAAGTACTCCTTTAATAATGAAGTAATGACTGAGTCCTGAGTACTGAGTCGGAATGTCAACATGTTGACAGCCATTGTGGCTGGTCTGATGGTAAGGTTTTTTGTCATTATATGTTGTCATTATATGTGTAACAGTTTTGGCCTTTATAAGCTTTTAAGTTTGAGATTTAATTATAACTCCCCTGTCAGACAAATCCACTTTTAAGAATTCAGTGCAGTGAGGTATGAGGTGACATTTTCCACACAGTCAATTGTCATGATGTCAGAAACTTGTAAAGCTGGTGAAAAAACAACTGTTAAGGGCAAGCGAAGATGGAAAACAATGTTGGAAGCATTGATTGCTGCATTCATTATCAACAGTGATAACACCAACATCAATATTTTATCACCAGAAAAAAACCCACCAGATTTTCAACTGATTAAAAATGGACTTAGCTACTTCTCAGCAGAGCAGTACGTTCAATTTTAGGCATTAAAGGGATCTTGATGAAGGACAGGGGATATTGGAAGGATTTGGCCGGACAAAAATAAAACACAAAAGACGTGGACAGTGTCATTTTCCAACCTCACACACACAACATATCTCACTTCCAAATGATCAAATATGGCAGCTTAGTTAGTGGCCCTACACTTTAAACTATGATGCTGTTCCTGCCCCTTTTGTTAGTTTAGTATGTGCATATAGCTTAGGATATTATTCATGTCCTGCCCCATGCCTTTGATTGGCTTACCCCAAACTGAACCAATCACTCTCCTTATGCCTTGTAGCACCCAATAATGTAATAATTTACTGAAAATGTAATAACGCCTGAAAATGTAATAAAATTTGCACTTAACTCAATCGAAAATGTAATAAAACCCAATAATGTAATAACTTGACCAATAATGTAATAAAATATTCTGACTGATATTGTAATAATCTGTTTACCTTAGTATGTTACTAGACTATTTCTAGAATTGTTTGTCCTGTGCAATCACCTGTTGACTTTACACTTAATATAGCAGTGCCCGCTCAGTTTTCAAGATAATTTAATCTTTATTTAAAGCCTACAGGTAAATCTCATAATATACTTTATGACTGACCACTTTGTCACTTGACATCTTACTGATTAAAAGTGAGACCATTCATGAGACCATTAATGAGTGAGGCCTATATTTATGTCAGGTGTCACGTAATGTGTATGTGGTTGTTGTGAATGCTTATGTTATATCTTTACAAATGAAGTGTCACTGACTTGTTTTCATGAGATAATGATATGTTGGAAAACTGTGAAGTGAAGAGGTACGTTTAGGGAAGTTACCTGGGGTCTCCAGTGCTGCTCAAAAACTATACCAGAATTCCAGCTCAGATATATCTGAGCTGGAACATTTTTACCTCAAAGAAGGTAAGTCCATCACACACTCAGCAGGACCAGGATGTCCCTGAGTATCTGCATGTGCATATAGCTGTATGGTATAGGTCTGCAATTCAGTCATTCTGTTGTTTCAAATCCAGTGTAGGCTATATAACAGTATTGGATTCTCAAAACACAAAATGTAGAACTCTATATTACATTATCTGTCAAGTTTTACATTATCATTTAAAAAAAAAAGAAGACCCACCTGGAAATGTAATAAATCTCCAATAATGTAATAAGGTATTACATTATCGGTAAAAATGTTATTACAATATCAGTCAGAATATTTTATTATATTATTGGTCAAGTTATTACATTATTGGGTTTTATCACATTTTCGGTTGAGTTAAGTGCAAATTTTATTACATTTTCAGGCGTTATTACATTTTCAGTAAATTATTACATTATAGGGTGCTACCTACACATGATCTACCCAACCCAAATGACCCAAACAAACAAAGACAATGAGTACTAGCCTGACAGAGTCAGAGTATGGCTCCGTGTTTAAAATAGCAATTATGCAACATGCAAATACAGAAATATTAAACTTTCAAAATAAAGGCACAGAAATTACTTGGGTAGCTTTAAGTACAAAAGCACTTGGTTAGGTTTAGAAAAAGTATGTATGTTATAGAACTTAACCCATGTCTTTTGGGTGAAGAGTCCTTTGTGTACACAAACTTTCTTGCTCTTTATACTACATGACCTGACTTCAGTAATGCATTAAAACATACAGCTTACAGGGATTCTTCAGAAGTGTTGTTAAATAGTACAGAGTATTGTACCTCCAGCATCATAGTTTGAACCATAGGGGTGCTGACCAAGCTATTGACACGTTGGGAGTGAGAATGAAATGGCACAGACCTTCATATATAGTGATATATCAATGCACAACTCACCCACACACACACACCCACACATAAAACAAGGGTAGACTTTTTGTTTTGGGCTGACTACCAGCTACTTATGCTTTCCTTTTGAGGCTGCATCTTGTCAAGCATTCACAAACACACACACACACACACTCAGACACACACACTAAGCTAATCTATTTCTGATGGATTGTAATACTGAGGTCAGGTCGTGCCTGCGCTTCCTCATCAGCTTGTTAAATCTCACTCCGAAACACATTCGGCATTTAAACACTTTATGATAATTAGGCTTCCTGCTGAAAACAGCTAATCCTGACTGACCTGCATTATTGCCATTTTGAACTCACTTAGTTAAAAACAGAGAGCACATGTCAGACTCTAAATGTGCTCTTCGAAAGGTTCTTTTGGAACCACAATGTAGGAGGAAAAATCCCAGTTACATTACAGGGCTGGCTGAACTCATAATGTTGGGTTTATAGTTTTTAAACTGACTAACTTTTCTGAAAATCCTTCACTATGCGATTTTAGCCCTGATTTTCCACTTGCCAACAGATTTTGGAACCCCCCCCCTATCAGAGGCAAATTACTGTGCGCCAAAGTGACAATCACTATGTTTGAACTACTCAAAGACACTATTTCAAGCAGGCTTAATATTTTGGCAACCAAACATGGCCAGAGTTCTCAGTGTAGTGCTGCTTAGTGCTCGTGGATCATCGAGGTGCATTTTTTTGTTGATGTCCTATGATTTGTGCTGTCCAAGACAATTGTGATCAGTTTACAAAAATGCAAAGTAGCAAGAGCATTTTCCCCCCATTTAGCAGAATGTTAATGTGCGCAGCCAGGCCTTTTTCTAGAGGGGATACAGGACAGGAGATCTGCAGGTCTGGCGAGGCTTAACTAGATTTCTTTTTTGTTTGCTGTTAGAATTTCTGTCATTGCAAGTGTCAAGACACCTTGGAGGAGGGTCCATCTTTAAAATTTTTCCAAAGGCTCACTAGAGGTTTGTGTCAAAACAATTTTTGTTATTTTTTTGTTTTTTTACTTTCTTGAGTTCTGTTGTTGTGTATGTCAACATTTTGTTTTGTGGGAATTTGGCCATTTTGATGCCAGGTATTGCCTCCTCACATGCATCAAAATGAGAGCCTCCCAGCACTATTTTGCAGGAGCGCTATACAAACATCGGAGGCTTTGCACCATCCAAGTCGATTGGGATTGGTTTACAGAAATACAATGAAGCCAAAATATTTTTTTCCCCCATTGAGCAGAATGATAATGTGTGCAGCCAGAGTTTTCTCCTGAGAGGACACAGAACTCTGAGGATCTACAGGTCTGGCTAGGTGACACTAGATTTATTTTTTGTTAGCTGTTAGAATTTCTGAAGAGGTTCCCTATTGTGCGGTTCTTCCCAAGGGAATTTCTTTTCTTCCTTGCCCACAGAAGGATGGTGTCTTGATACATAGTTTTTTTTTTCATGTTATACTCTCATGATTTCTGTTGTTTTGTCTGTCAACATTTTCTTTTTAAGGAATTTGGCCATTTTGATGCCAGGGCTCACCTCCTTATGTGTAAATGAATTACCACCAAGACTATATTCCAGGGGAATCATTGCTGCATACTTGACTTTGCACCATTAGAGAAATGATTATGATTGGTTGCTGAAAGAAGCTTGAGCATTTTTTTTTACTCATTTAGCAGAATGATAATGTTTACAGCACTGACACAGAACTGGCCAGAGTGCTTTGTCCATTCTGGAGAAAGGTCTGACTGAACACATTATCATTCTGCTAAACAGGCGGGGAAAAAAACAAACAAAACAAAAAATCAGGTGCCTTGACAGTAAAAATAACAGAAATCTGAACAGTAAAACAAAACTTAAATGTAGTCTTACCTAGCCAGACCTGCAGATCGCCTAAGAGGGACCCTCTTCTCAGGTTGGCAGTTTTCTTGAAAGCAACAATAATACAGTCTTGTGTCCCCCCTGGAGAAAGGTCTGGCTGCCAGCATCTAGTCTTGCATAGGTAGACTTGCAGCTCTCCAAAAAAATTGATGTTTTAGCTCCACTTACAAGCGTAGCAGAATGGTCTGGAACATTCCACAATTTCAAGTGTTGCATTAGAAATCCCCAAACCCCCATTCCAGTGGTCAGAGAAGTGTCTAGCAGCCTTTGAGCTCACCAAAGCTCTCCTCTGCTGTGCTCCAGTGCTGGCCGCCCCAAACTTTGCACTTCCATCCAAGAAGCTTCATCAGTTCATGCCTGTCAGACTAGTCAGAGCTAGTCTGACAGGCATGAACTGATGAAGCTTCTTGGATAAGAGGCGAAACGTCTTCAGAAAAGACTTTTGAACAAGTCCAGTTGC
>JAJHUR010089905.1:0-11164 GCA_027495735.1 Lutjanus campechanus | reverse complement strand
AGAACCAGGGCGTCATTTATTATGGTCGTATCCACAGATGACTTGGATGACCTGGTGGTGGCAGGGGCTTTAACCCTGGTGCGACTGTATTGTGTCTTCATCATCTTGTCGTCTACTATGGTGTACTGAGAGTGCAAATTCTTGGGTCTCACAGTGGGTCTCACTACAAGGCAGCAGTCTTGTAACCCTGATGAGGGGGTTAACAGGTACTACACCTTGCTCCAAGATGACCTAGAACAATGTATTGCATGAGCCCACATACACAAATGCAATGCAATAATTAGAAATGAACTAAGGACTAATATGTTGCAAAAATGCCTCTGGGCGCTCGCTCTCATGGCTGAACTGAACAGTGTTTTGGACTTGATATTGTGGCTGATTCTGCACTAAACGAAGCCTGGAAAAATGCATTGCCTAAGATAAAATTATTTTATTATTAATTTAGATTTATAGAGTCTTCCTGTGTTTACTGAATGTGACGCCATAGCTTGCTGTCAGTTGCTTTTTAGGCTTTGTTTTTCTTTATATTATGGGTGATCTACAGATTATTGTGTGTATGTCAGTGTGATAAGAAGTACCTAAAATGACAGAAACCATGTTAGAGAAAAAATCATTTGCTGTTTACTTTGATGTTTGAGTTTGGCCCGTGTCCTATTTACTGAAATGGAACAGGTGGGGTTTATGACCTATAATGCAGCGAGCCCTCAGGGGGTGATGGAGATGTTCTGGCTTTACTTTTGGGGAGCTCACATGTTGACCACTCTGTTTACGTTAATGGATGCAACAAGCCTGTAACGCTCACCTCTGGAGAAACACTAGCTGGCGTCTGTATCTGGTTTACTGTGGGGCTTTGCAGACTGTGAGAGTTTGGCTTCTATGGTAATCCTCACAATACTCCATGACTCATTGAGTATATTAGTCGAGACATGAAAATGCACTTGCTGGTATCCTGATTAGAGCTGTCCCAGTCTTATCAGATTTGGCCATACAATACAAATATTCAAGTTTTTTCTTTGTTGTTGTTGTTGTCGTTGGACACTAAATTCCTTTATCAGCCTACATTAGTATGGTTTACCAGTAAGACTTGCATTTTAATGCCTTTCTTCATCGTCTGTTATGTAATTTTCAAACAGTCATAGAAAGTAAAAGTGTGCGTCCTCTTTAAGTTTAGGTCTAAAATCAGCGCACCATGGAAACTGTCTCTTTCGTTGTTCAGCGCTCCTCCACACTGTGAATTAAGAGTTTATTTTGACCAGTCCAGAGCTGGTGATTGTTGGATCAGTGGAAAGACAAACAAACATGTTTCAGTGAGTTTCATTTTGTTTCTATTGAATTTGAATGAAGCTGATGATGATGATGATGTTAAATGTTTTGTACAAGGCTTCTGTTAGTTTGGTTAGAACCAAAACTGTTTCTGGTGAAAAACCTAAAAGTTCAAACAGCGCCCATGATATTAGGGCTGGTTAAAAACAAATAGGGCGAGTTTAAAATATTAGAGTAAAGGTCCAAGGTTAATATGTCTGAGAGTCTACATCTAGAGTCACTAGATGTTTAAGAAAAGTTCTAATAACATTACAACTGGCACACAACTCTTTTATTCCTTTCTTTTACCTACAGTTAGTGATTTCTTTGGCTATTCTATGTATCACCTAATCATTAGGAAAAGATTAAGAGAAGAAAAGTCACAACCTATAAATAGGTGAGTATTTCATTTCATTATTCTCTGTGCTTTCCTGGTTTCTTACATTCTTCCTTCAGACCTAAAATATGTCACAGGCATCACTTTGGGGCTTTGGTGTAGGTCCCTGAATAACAGAGCAGAGTTATTATTGTTATCCTGGCTAACAGGGTCAGTGACTTGTCTTGCTCAGGTCGTGGAATGAAAAATGTTGAAAGACCTGATCTAAGCCATCATTTGTGTATCTAACGCTCAGAAATGCAATTTTTCTGCCAAGCAGCACTCGGTCACAAAGATTTAACCAGCCAGCCCCAAACAATGGTCTCCTGTCAGCCTGATCAAACACTGGTAGGAAAACACAGAGTGGGTGCTTTCAGAACTCACAGCCAGGCTCAGGCCCAGAACAGTTAGCGGGCACACACACACACAAATGCATAGACATCCCCATATCAGGTATGTGTCAGATATGCATGCATGCTTTCAATTCAAGACACAGCAGCCATGCACACTCACATGCATGGATGCACACATGTGTTCCAGTGGCCGCGGTTGCTGTCTCCCCTTTAATCCTTGTTCCACTGGTGCACAAACAGCTTCACAGTTCTGCTCGACCCCTGATCGAGGTGCTCTGAGTTGTTTGGGGAGCTTTAGTCCAGCCCAGAGCCACAGTTCACAGTAAGGTCAGACAAATCTGTCTCATAGGACAAACAAGAAACTAGAAATTCGACCACTGACCAGATGTTTTTGACTAAAATAAAACAATAAATGGTATGGATCCACCATGAGCATATTTTTTACACTTTTTTAAATGCATCCTTATGGGTATGTGCCAGGACTGCATTCAGTTCTTGTGTTTTTTATCTATGATTGATATTGATATGACTATTGTCTTGTTTTGTCTTGTCTTATCTTATCTTATCTTATATTCATTTTCTGCCAAATTCCACCAATAAACCCCAAATAAATCTTACACATTAGACTGTTAATGTTATGACAGTCCATGTAAAATGATTTGTTTTTAGATCTATGGTGGTTTAATTGTCACCAGGCCTTTCAGCTGTACCAACAGGTCACAACATCACTTAATTTCCTTGGTTATCAACAGCAAGAAAAGATGCAGGCCTTACCTGAACAATGGTGAGCTTAACTTCACTTTTTCTGTTGGCTCCACTTGTCCCCTCAGGGTCACTCACTCTACTGGGTGGCTTGAGCCAGGCCTGGCATCCTCCTCTTGAACACTGAGCTCAGTGTTATTTTCTGATCATTTAGGTCAAATAGACACAGACAGAAACTAAACCAAAATACTTCAGGGAAAAGGGTTCACTGTCCATCACGGCCTCAACAAAAAGTTGCTCTCGTTGCCGTCGTCTACAGCACATCACTCTTACGCTTCCATAACTCCACTCATAGCTCCTGGCGTGTGTCCTCAAACCAATTCATATTACATAAGACCCGCCTTCCTGAACCTTGGCAATCAATCAAAAATGACAAATGACAACCCACCCTGACATATAACAGCTTTCAACAGCTTCCAGAGCAACACAATCTTATCCTGAATCTTCCTCAGTGACAAGGCGATAGACAGATATATACAGCTGTATATTCCAGGAGAGCCTGTGTGCATTCAATATGAATGACATGCTGTGAAGTGCTGTACTGGAGAAGGCCACAATCCTGAAATTGGGTGTCAGTTACCCAAGCTGCCTTGCATCACACTGAGAAGTAGACATGCCACAAAAATAATAATATGGTGAACTAATCTAATAAAGGGCAACCAAAGTAGGACTGAAAATAAATACTTTGTTGGCACATTAAGCTGACTATGGTCTGTATACAGAAAAATACAAGCTAAACTGAGTGGGCCTTTTCACAAAAAGTATTGTGTTACACAAAACATTGCAAAGTAAATGCTCTTACACATGTGTGGTCTGTAGGATAAATAATAGGCCAACATGACGGAGTATTTATATTTCATATAATATCTGTCAGGTTAGCATAGTTTAGTAAATTGAAGGGATTTGCTAGTCAGCTGCCTCCTCGCAGCAGCTGACATCTCTCTCTCTCGCCACTTCATCTTGTTGGTTGCTCAGCAGAGGGTGAGCTTCGAAACTTTGATGCTGAGTGACACAGTGATCCCTGTTCTCCAGAGTCTGCCAACAATCCGAGCAACAAACTGTGACTGTCTGATTTATTGTTGCATAAACTCTCACACTGAAAAAGGTTATGCAATGACTTACTACAGTGGTGATTTTGCAAAAATATCCACCACTGTGGTTTATACAAGGGAATGGCTCAAGTGTGAAAAATGAAATATGATTTAAAATGTTGTAATCCATCACATTAGGCGATGGTGTTCTTCTGTGCAGCCACAACTATTTCAGCCTTTTAATGATCCGATTTCTCTGGCTGAGAGGCTAGCTTGGCACGTCTAAAGTAAAAAAGTGTTTTGTGTGCAGTTGTTTCATTTTAAAGGGATATTTTGGATTATTGGAAGTTGAAGTTTTAGCCACGCAAAAAAAAAGGCCAAACTAAACAAACCAATATCAGTTTACTGTAAGTGTACGCTATATTTAGAATATTTTCATTGCATTTCTTTGCTGACAGCCTTTTCTAATGGGAAACTGCTGTTTCTCATTAGAAAAGGCCACATATTACTCTCTCCAAACCAACCAAACTCAACAGGCAAAATCTGTAATTTCACCTTGCAGAACACAGGAGTTGCTGGACTAAAGCTGCCTCGATATGTGAGTTTGTTTGTGTTATTGTGTAACTTCAGTGTTTTTAAAGGCCAATTCGGATACACAGAAGTCACAGGACAGCACAAACAAACTAACAGATTGAGGCAGCAGTAGACCAGAAACTCCTGTGTTCTGTAGGTAAAATTATTGATTTTGCCAATGGAGTTTGGTTAGTTTGAAGAGAGACATATTTGCCTCATGTAACGGCAGGTTCCCATCAGAAAAGGCTGTTTTAATGGCAAAATAAAGCAGTGAAAATATTTAAAATATAGCGTACACTTAAACTGATACAATTTTTTTTATAGATGTGCCAATTTTTAAGTGGCTAAAATATCTTTTGTCGCTGACCCTGTCCGCAGCAGTTCGTTTCATAGCTTCTGTGGTGGTACTCCTCTGTGCTTCTCCGAATTACCGGTGTACTGACTTGCATCTACAGTTGGTAATATACTGACTGTTCGTAAGTACCTTATATACATACCTAATATCAAATAATCCAAACTATCCCTTTAAAGCAAGACTATATAACTTTTTAAAGAAGAAATAACAGTTAAAAAGTTCAATAAATAGACAATAAAACATACCCTGGCTCAATTCAGTATGCTCAGCTACAGCACTTCCTAGCCTGCTATGACAGTAGCTTATGGTGGCTAATTGTAGCTAATGTTAGCATACGTGAGACAGATAATTCTGTGTAAACTGGCAAAAGTTAGTCTTACTGAAAGGCAGCATGGCATACAGAATGACATGAAACACTCACTTTAGCTTTACTTCAGGTTACTCATCAGTCCTCTGTCAGATGAAGCATCCCATCATGCATCATCATCTGTGTTTTTGTGCTAACTCGTGTGCTATGCATGGCTTTGCCGTGGCTTATCTCGTGTATTTATCCAGCGCTGATCCACTGTAGCACTGCCTGGAAGCTGTAGCCTAGTCAGGAATTCAGAGTTGTGACAAGGTTTACGTTGGCCGAACCGCCTGAAACTGGAGCTGAGCGCCGCAATGCAGTCAAATAAATCATCTAAAGAGAGAGATGGCCCAGAGAAAGACAAACAAATAGTTTTTTTCCCCCTTTTTTTTTAACAAATCAGTGTTTCCAGCAATGGGTTTTTTGGCAGGAGACAGCGAGAGACAGAGTGGAAGAGAGAGGGGCAGACAGGGAGAAAGAGATAGGGGTCCACTAACGCTAAATACATGTCAGGTACTCTTTAAGTGAATTTATAGTAAAGACTTTAGTTGAAGATTGCGTTCCTCTGCGTCATTATGTGGTCAGCGGTTTCATTCATGCCCCCAAGCTGTGTAGCACCAGTTAGACAGCCAATCTTCCAGAGTGTTTAGACAATGGCTGATTTTCTAGGAATCGTCAACTGAATGGGGTCCAGGGAAAGAGACGGAGACAAGCTTATAGACCGACAAGCAGAGCAAGGACGACAGAGACAGAGGAGAGGGAAGATAGAGGATGGGAGAGAGATGCTGATGTGGCTCCACAAAACTCAGCTGAGATTTTTTTTTGTCCATCAGACAGTTGCAAAAGAAAAAAAGAAAAAAAAAGAAAGGAAAAAGAGAGGTGACGAGAGATGGATAAAAGGAGAGAAAAAGTAAAGAATTGTGAATGACATAGCAGAACCCAGGAGGCTGTGTAACAACAAGAGGTCTGATTGGAGCAAATTACTCCTCTCTTTTCCAATCAGTTTCAGCATGAATGAATCTGTTCCCCCCGGACAGCAGCCATCAAAGGCTCAATACAAAATTTGGAAATCCCCTCCCTCCTCCTCAACAGTTGTTGTTAACGTGTTGACTTGCACAACTCCTGATTGTTGCTCAGTGGCTAATAGTTGTGTTTTCACAACACGGATTACATGTGTATGTATGACAACCTTGTCTTCTGCCCAGCGCATTTACATACTGCTTATTTGCTTTGCTAGATCTGTTTTGAACTTTGGACCAAAGTTACAGGGACACAGAGGCTGACTCAGGCTTTCTAAGGGGCAGGTGCATAAAATTTAAAAGGGCCCAACAATATGTTTTAAGGTCCAGTGTGAGATTTAGAAGGAACTGATCAACAGAATATGGCAGAAATATAGTGAGTCCTCTTAATTTAAGGCACCCATGTTACACTGCCATGTTTCTACAGCGGCTCAGGGGGAGCTGCAAGCTCACGGGAGAGTGAGATGAGGCGTCTGCATTCTGCAAGCTTACCACTAGATGCAACTAAATCCCAATCCCTCCTAACCTTAGCCAAGCTCTGTGAGTTTATAAAATGTATGTATCTACAAATTGCATAAATTACATGTCCCAAACAAGGCAGTTCTATGATAGGTTTTAGATTTTATGTATGTCTGTGGTTTAAAGTTTAGTTTCCTGTCCCAGTTTGTACTTTCAGGTATCTGCTTTATTTTGTTGTTTTATGTTTGCTTTCGGCTGAATAGGAGTCATGTTAAGTTGAAATCCCCCAAATTTCCTGATTTTACATGGAAGTTTTATTGTGAAGAATTTATAGGAAATAAAAAATCGAGTGACTACTGCCAGAGTGAATGCCGATTGTACCCTTTCCCACTGAAGACAATAGCCAGATGTTAATGGGTGTTAGCGATGTCTTTTTTGTCCAGTGTAAAAGGGGCGAGAGTCCGCCTTTGATTGCCTTATGATGCAGTGGAGCAACTGCGAGCAGTGGCTCCATCATCATTTCTTCCTCAGAAATGGATGATTTAAGAAAAGGAGGCATCAATGAGCTGTGTTGTGAGCTTGTCAGGCTCAGAAAACAATCAATGAGGAAATTCTGAAAGTAGTCTGAAGAAAGAGTTTAGTATTAAAGGTCAGCATCTGGCAGCAGAATGACTCAGAAATCATCAGTGTTGGAGTGTCTGTAACATCAGCAAGTGTTTTTAAGACACTCCCCGTTAGCAGGATGCACAATGAAGTGTTAGCAAAGACCCTGGTTGGAAAAATGTGCTCTTTAGTCATCTTCATTACACCCTGAGCAGCTTCATTTCTGCCTCGAGGCTGTGCAGCAGCGTCCAGTTAGTCCTCCTCAGAGTTTAAACAAAGGCTGATTTTGTAAGAAACATCCACTGATGAAGGTCCAGGGAGACAGAGATAGATAGCCTGACTTTTCACAAACATGGTTCACTCCACACCCAATTTTGGAAGTGATCTGACTTTCTTGTACTGATATAATCCAGCCACAATGTGCAGTGACCCATTTTCAATAAAGCAAGAGCCGGAAAAAGTAATGTGGTCACATAATTAAATAAATACGCCAAGGGAAACAGTGAACAGGTGTTCCCAGGCCACGAGCGGATTCACAGTGATGTGACTCGATAAATCTGAAATTTCTTGTCATAGCTTGAAAATCACAAAGCTGAAAACATTAAAGGAGCAATATGTAGCAATTGCAAATCCAAAAATGAGTACAGCAATCCAAAATAGCTCGTTGGTACCAGGTCGCAGGAAAACTGCAGGAGCACAAGACAAGAGCAACATTTTAATATATAACCGTCTGTCAATGTAAAACTAAGCTCATTATCCTGAAAACAAAAGCCCACTGCTCTGAAAATACTCACTCTGGAGTTTAGTGGCTGCCTGTCTTACTTCCTGCCAGACTCCATTAACATAATGCTCAATTTAACCTTTATAAACATCTACTCCTTCTAAAAGATTATTGATGATTTTTTAAAACTAACAAACAGACACACAGACATGAATGCAAACATTCAGCATTAATTTTTAACTAAAATAATAATTAATGTGAAACGGGCAAACTAATTATTGCAGCCCAAAAATAGAAATTTGACGACACCACAGCTGCAGAGTTGTTGTCAGAGAAGCAAGTATTTCAACTCAGCATGTTCCTAAACTTAAACTCTGATGACATGTCATAGTCATTTTATGATAACTTACAGTAAATATATTACAGATTTTTCCTTTTATTTTCAAACAACAAAATATAATAGTTTAGCCTTTTTTAAATTTACAAAGTATCTGATGTGGGCTTCATGATATGGAAATGTGGGTTTAAGATTGAATATGTGTTCCCTCTGTCGGTCCAGTAATCTACTGTTACAGACACTAAACATGTATGTGTCCTGGCTAATGTGAATGTATGAGTGTTATGATCAAGACTAATTTCACAATTACAGACTCACAGAAACAGTGGTCTCCCCCCATGTTGTACTCATATTATACTTCCTCTCTCTGTTTCTGTTTTGTTCTCGCCTCCTCATTAATCTTTCCTTTAACCTTAAAAGACTTATTTTCCTCCTTCTCCCCTTCTTTTCTGTCTCTCTTCTTCTTGATTTCTTTTTGACTTCCTCTTCATGTCCTGTAGTATAAAGAACAATCTCAGGAAGCATGCCTTTGATCCCTGATTGGCTCATTTCTAGACCTCTTGGACCAAGAGGACGGAGCGATAAAGTATCGGGCTCTTGAGCTTACAGGTTAATCTTTTGCTTTTACTGGATTTATCAGATGTCAGGGGGGGTCAAAATTCTTGTCTGACTACAGTGAAAATAGCAGTACAAGCTCACCGCCTTTTGATCGTACATCATATACTATGTTAGTGCTGCTGTACTTGTACGATATATGGAATTGCTTTGATAAAGTAAAGTTTTTTTTTCTTGTAGGGAGTGTAGCTAATTTTTTCTGTGTCCTAACTGAATGTAAACATCCAACTATTGAGTCACATCACATAACAATGAACACTCTCTATCCACACTGAATCTGTTAAATATGCACTTCTGTTACGTAATCAAACCTGTTCGCTGGAGATCAGATTGGAGACCAATAGCCACTCAAATAAAGGGTGAGTGAGTATTAGGTAACTTACTGTTTGTAGTTTTTAAATGATGAAAGGGATGAAAATTTGAACCATTTTAGATCACATCCCCAGTCATATTGTGCACATAAAAACAATATAATAATGTAATTCTTATTTCAAACTAACTGCTAGCTACTTTTAGCTCAGTTAGCCATGCAGCTAAGTTAGCTAACCACGTCCGTTGGTTTCGGAGGTGGTGTTTTCTCCCAGTCTGGGAATAGTCAGCTATGTTAATGGACCGCTGCAATAGCTGTATGGCTGTATATCTTTACTGGAAATGTCATACAATAAGTAATATGTTATTGAGATGGTTAATCACCTTGATAAACCAGCTCTCAGGTGATCTCCCTCCAGAGAGCTGCCAACTTATTTGGGTTTTTGTAGTTAAAGGAGGAGGTATCGTATAAAAAAAACACTTCTCATTTTAACGTCATGAATGTTTTGCGGCACTTTCAACGCGAACAACAGGAATAAATAGACAACATTCAGTTCAAAACGGTGCTGCACATGGTGCTGCACTGTTCATAGCCAGTTAGAATATTGCTATAAGAAGCAGTCGCTCACTTGCGTGGCATTCAGTGAAGACATGATGTTAAAAAAGGTAATTGGCAGTAGTAAAATTCATTCTTTTTGTCATTCTCTCTCATTGGAAAAGTAATAAGAAATGATTGAATCCCTGTGTCTCAAATAATGATTCTTAGGCAAGTTACAACTCTCTCTCTCTCTCTCTCTCTCTCTGTGTGTGTGTGTGTGTGTGTGTGTGTGTGCACAGCTCCATTCATGTTTTTTTTCACCACATTCACCACATTGCTGTGACATTGGTACCAGCCCACAATGGCCACTATCCAAAGCTAAGAAAAATAGCCTTAAACTCTGTACATTCTACTCAATTAAACATCATTACATATGTGTAACCCATAAAAGTTAATAGAAAGTGTGATTAACTCAGTGTGCAGCAGTACACTGGCTGTGGTTGGAGTCCGACTGTGCTTCCACTGCAGTAAACTCGATTCAAGGTCACGATGTGCAGGCATCTGGATGTGGGTTAGGAGTCTAAGCAGCGACTGAAAAGATTTATTTGGAATAGCTGATCTCTCCTCCCAGAAATGGATTGATAGTCAATTAATAAAACAAATTACTTTTTTCTGGATCGTAGGTTGCTTCAATCAAATCAAAACAATCACACAATCCCTGACCTTAATACTGATTTTTTCCTCCCTTACTGCCTGTTTCTTCCTTACTCCACTGAGCTCCATATTGTCACCACAGTACAGGAGTCATATTACAGATATTTCTTATCTTGCAGATCTTATCTGAACTGTTTGGTAACCATGGTAATAAGGGTTAGGACCTGATGGAGAAGCCAAAAATAAAAGCCATTGAAGATGAACAGTCCCTGAGTCAATGTTGCTATCCTAACTTAAGATAGGAAATGTGTATTACACAAACATCCTAACCTCCCAAAATCTTAAATAAACTTTAGGATAACCACTAAGCTGTCCTAACTTTCACTTTTCTACCTGTAGTAGTAGTGAACGTACTAGCTAGCTAATGGTAGTGTTCGCTAACCATAGCTTATGGTAGCGCTGCGCAACAGAAGCTAGCTAGTATTAGATAACAGTAGCTAATGGTAGTGTTAGCTAACTTGTTAAATCTGTATGTTCTTTTATTGTTTTTTTCCACAATGGTGCAGCAGAGACTGTGTCTGCTATCTTAGGCCCCTTTCTTTCTTTTATCTGCCAAATAGACATTGTTGATATTTTCCCAAACATCTTCTCTACAGATGTTACTAACAACGCATGTGTCTTGAATTTAAGCGGCGTAGCTGTTTTTGCTCCATTTTTTGTATGTTTCGGTGTATGTTTCTATGATTGAAAAAGGGTTGCAAATTTTTTTAGGTCGACGACATGAGAAAAATGAAAAAAAAAAAAAAAA
>JAJHUR010089903.1:0-19140 GCA_027495735.1 Lutjanus campechanus | reverse complement strand
TGTTTTTCAGACTATCCCATCATCAAAAACTTTAAATTGTACCCATATTACTCCTGTTTTTATTTTAGAATTGATGATGCGATACCCTACGCTCGTCCTGATTCAGAGTTTTATTTAAAACATTGTAGTTTTCCGGCTCGCTGTAGAAACAGCAGAGGTAACAGAAATCTGCAGGGCAGGTTGAACCACACTGAAGACATGAACTCCACACACACGTCACCAAAGACAGAAAAACTGTGCATCATACTGAAAAGCAGATTCCCCCCAAATCCAAACAGTAACACTCCCATTACAGCCGTGATGGTGTTGAAAGCCCTCTGCTTTGATTGGTCGACCCGCGCCCTGTTCCCGCCCACTTCCCCCGGACCCGGACGCTTCAGAGTGCAGAGAACCGAAATGGTGAAAAAACAGAAAAGAATACAAAACACAGCCATCATGCAAAAATACATGATAATGTTTAACACATAGTTGGTCATATAATTTACAGTCATCCATCCAAAGCTCAATAACCAAACACACCCAGTGCTGATGTTTCTGATCCTGACCCCGCCCGCCTGTTTCAGCCCCAGGTAGGTGACCGGATGTACAACAGCCAGGTAGCGCTCCACACAGGTGAGGATGTGAAACAGAGCCTGTCCGAAAGAGGTGAAAGACCAGACACAGAGTCCTACCAACATCATCTCTGGAAGATTGTTGTAGCCGCCACAGAAAACGAAGGTGATCCCCAAGAATTCATTCAGCTGCATGATGATGGAGTGACAGGTGAAGACGTCGGAGTGACTTGTCGCAGCCGTGGACGTGGAGCGCCGTTTCCTCTGCTGTTGGAAACCCAGGTAGAGGACGAGGACGAGGAGAGGGAGGAGGAGGAGAGTGTAGATGATGAAGAGTGCAGAGAAGAATAAAACGATCAGTCTGGAAGTGAAGCATTTGAAGAGGTGATGGGAGGAGGAGTTGGAGGGGAGGTGAGGAGGAGTGAAGGACAGGTCGTCAAAGGAAGACATGTTTGGAGGCCTGAAGAGGAGAAGGAGAGGCACAGGGGACAAAAGTGGAAGTTGAAGAGAGATAAAGAGAGACAGAATGTTAAAATCTCACTCATAAAAAGAAATAAATCTGTCCTGTGGCCACAGTGGCCTGGATGTCCCGCCCACCCTGCCCCAGCTGATTATGGTCTTTAGACACCAGTGTCTTTTGGTTGAGACTCTGATTGGGTAACATATAGTGAAATGCTGCACATGTATCCAGTGGTGGGTTGGATTTCCAGCCTTGTTACAGCAGAAACAAAGCGCTCAGGACGAGCACAAGGAAGCATGTGAGTATGGATAGAAGTGTCGACGTGATATAAATTTTGTTTGATCATGAAACCTGATGTTACTGAACAGTTCTGTGGTGGGTTAGATCAGAAAACCAGTAGAGACAGAGCAGAGTCAGGACGAGGGTGAGAAAGAAAGCGTGTGAATATGGACACAAGTGTCGACGTGATATAAACAGTCTCATCTCAAAACAATGACATGAACTTTCTCGTCATTATTCAGTGATTATTTTGAGAAAGACCCACCCTAAAATGATGAAATTCCAGGCCTGCTTGAGAGACTGAAATGATGAAATAATAAATAAATAACTGTGATACTGTAAACTTGATTTTTACCACATGACTTTGAATTCAGTGTCATCATGTCCGCCTGAGTAGTGGATGAAATTTACAACCCACTGACCAATTTATTTGTAAAATATCCGTCTCACTGGTAAAACAATTGTTGTGCCTACAAGCATCAAAATGATTTAATAGTATATAATTAAATATGTGAGATGTAGCTCTCTCTCTCTCTCTGTGTCTTTCTGTATCCCCTTTAACTGGAAGATACTAAAAAATGTGTTATAAATTTAATTTTTCTCTTTTACATTGGAAATAGAAACTCTACAATACAGATATACAAATATATCCTGCAGGGATCAATCATGGTGCATTAAATCAGTGATTGATTGAAGATAGATGGCCTTTTTTTAAATACACCGTGGTAATTATGAAGCTGACTTTTTCAAACAATAACGATCAACTCTAGACAGAAAAAAATGATAATTTTCCACTGTGTTATTTGTGCTTTGCTTTCCCAAATAATGTATAATGAAGAGTATTAAGACACAATGTTAATATGTGATGAAAACTTTTCACTTCTTAGAATAAATAAATACATCAGGCTTTTCATATTGACATGTTGTGAGTTGTTTTGTTGCAAAGCTGAGGTCTACTGAGGGTATTTGTTAAATTAAGTAATTTAGGTGATTGAATAAAGTAAATTAAGCTTGAGATAAATAAAGTTCTCACATCTCTGAAAAGGTGCAGCAGTTTCAAATATCACATGTTCATTCTACAGACAATCAAGTTCACACAGTCAAATTCGTTGACTTACTTCATTGGTTTCCTGATTTTGTGAAATAAACTTTGTAGAATTTACAGTGTAGGTCTCGCACAAAACTTTCAGCACAGAAAAATTATTTTGGTTGCACTTTATTTTACAGTTCACTAATAAGATGTGACATGCAGCTCTGTGTATCGTATTATCGACGAAAACTAGAAAAAATACACAGATTACAATAAACCTAAATGATGCTGTTTTTATTTATGTTAAAATATATATTATTGAGGGAAGGAAGAAAAGCATCAAACTTTTTAACTGCTGATTATATATTTTAAACATGAGATGACAAAACACAAGTTATCAACAATATGAAGACAAAAAGCTCAAATGTCTCAAAGTGAATAATAAACATTATGAAGTTATTTGAATGAATTTTGATTTAAAAACACCCACCGTTGCATCTTGTCTCTCTGATCATCCTCCTGCGTCACTGAACTCTGACTGCTGCTCTCAGGTGTCTATAAAGCACATCTAAGGTGTGTGTGTTCTTTATGTTTGTATTTGTGTTTGAAGAACAGGTGGTGGCAGGTCTGTGACGTTTGTTTTGCATGTTACAAAACCAATTCCTATTGATGATACTTTTTACGGTATATTACTTCAGGCAAATTTGTTGTAAACATGACATGAGGGGGTCCGAGTGCAGTCAGCAGCTCCACGATTTGAATAACATGCTAATCTTCTCTGCATCACAGTGTCATACGTGCTGCAGGTACGAACTCCAAGTCCCAAAGAAGCTGAGACGCTGTAAATAAAAACAGAAAACAGTACATGTGCAGACAGAACTCATAGTTTTGATGTCAACATGTTCCAAAAAAGTTGTGACAGGAGCAACAAAAGTCTGTAAAACTTGTGGAACGCTCCAAAAACATCTGTTTGTAACATTCAACAGGTGAACAGGTGAGTTGGTAACAGGTGACAGGATCATGATTGGGTATTAAAGGGGCGTCCTGGAAAGACTCAGTGGTTCAGATAGTTTGACATTTAGTTGCTAGACTGTCTAAAATACTTTGTTGCCATAGAAACAAAACCTACGTGCAGCATTTTTCTGTCGCTGCACAAATATTTCATCCCACCAGTGATGCTCTGCTGGAAAAAAACACGGTGTGGAACCAAGCTCTTAGGTAGAACTTGTAAACTGGCAACTCAAAATCCTCCTCAAGTTTGGTGTTTACTTATTTTTTAACCAGCGTTTGAACTGCTACATGGTAACTTTCCTGCTCTGTGGAGGAACAGCAGAGGTGAGACCAAAGAGCCAAACACCGTCACTGTAGCTCAGCAGTGAAGCATCAACAACCTGACAAACAAGGAACCCAACAAACCACAACCACAGCACTCCCATTATGGTCGTGATGGTGTGGAAAGCCCTCTGCTTTGACTGATCAACCCGCTCCCTGTCCCCGCCCACTTCCCCCGGTCCTGGACGAATCAGGACGCAGAGAATTCAGAAGATGCAGAAAGAGACTTCTTGTTTCCACCCAGAGGGTGGAAAGGTTCTTGATGGAACCTCCAGTGAGGGTGCTGGGTGGAACCATTACATCATAAACAGGTTCTCTGTAATGTTTTGAGAGAAACTTTTTACAAATGGTTCTGCAAAGAAATCCTCCTAGAAAACTAGAGAGGGTTCTGGGTGTGACCATTACATCATAGAAAAGTTCTCTGTAGAACCTCTCACAGGGGTTTCTGGGTGGAACCCTTCATAGATGGTTTGATGTATAACTCCTTATGTTGGGTTCTAAGAAGAACTCTTTGAAAAGGTTATATGTGGAGCCTTTATAAAAGATTCTATCAGGACAAGCCAAAGAACCCTTTATGGTTCTAGTTAGCAAATTTATTTATAAAAGTGCAAAGTCAATTTTTACTTGCACCTTTACAAATTGTTTTTATTTCACAGTTCACTAATAAGATGTGACAAACAAACAACAACACCCTAATTAGACACCAAACACCACAGTTCTTCAGTCATGAGAACGGCCATCTTTGAACCTCTCAGCGCGATGTAGAACCGTCATTCTTTAGCCACGACTAAGATACGACCACATTTCTTTCACACTGGTCATCTTTTGTCTGGAACAGCACATAATCAATAAGAGTTTAATGAATGGAAACTGTTGTTTTTGTTTACAAGAAAACCTAAAGAGATCCTTACATACACAGATCAGGTGTAACACTGTGACCACCTGCCCGCTGTAGATGGTTTCTAGGTTGTTCTCGGTTGTTGTAATGGTACATTGGTTGCAAAGCTGTTACTCTGTTGATTTACTTTCCACAGTTTGAATTTTGACATGAGAAAGTTTTACGTTTTTTTATAAAACCAATATACATGAACTGTAATTCAAAGGCTTTAATAATCGTTGTCCTAATTATCATAACCTCTATTCTCTACACCAAAACTCTGTAAGATCATATGACCTGTTATCTTCAATAAATAATTTACTTCTTCCTACATGATCCTGACACATTCATGTATAGGTCTGGCCAGAGGTGGGAATAAATGCAAAACAGAAGGAATGATTTGTTTTCAGAGGGCACAAAGTAGCAGCTAGTGTTCATGCAAATAAAAGAATAAACTATTCAGGTTCACGTTGAAGAAATTCCATCAAAGAATTCTTGAGATATTGTGTTCATGAGAACGGGACTGATGGACTCAAGGTCACAGTGACCTTCATCCTTGTGTCCAAGTGGACGTGTGTACCAAGATTTAAGAAATTTATTCTAAATGTTATTTAGGTGTCACGTTCACGAGGATGAGACGGACATGTGGACAACCTGAGAACATAATGTCTGCTGCAGCGTTCTTTGACTGAAACACCACATCATCACCAGCGGTGCTCGTAGTCAGCTGACCTGCACTTATAAAGCAACAATGTCATTAAGAAAATCTGCCTTATGGGACATATAGTCTGGAGTCACACAAAGTTAGTAGTTTGATTTGCAATATGCAAAACACTCCACGGTCCTGTCGCTGTCACTTCGACACAGTATACAATGCACACACACACATTATATAATACACACACACAAGCACATGTATAGTTGGAGCAGACAGCAGCAGGCAGCAGTCACTGATTCCTGAGACTCAGAAGAAGGACGACCAGAAACAACTGCTGTCATGGTGGGTGTGATTCAATCACTTTTATTTAGTTTATCAATAAAACTGTCAAATAACAACGTAGAGATTCATGTTGATGCATGATTATTACTAAATACTTTTCCCTGACCAAAAATCACAAAGACTTTAATTTGGTGATGTTGCTGACAGTTTTTTTTATATTGTTTAGACTGAAATGAAATTATTTGAAACCTGACACTGAAGGAGGAAAACCTCAGCCCGGATCTGCTGTATGAGCACATTCTCATCCTAAAACTACAGAAATGTAACATGATGTTTTTTCATTTCAAACCTCTGCCTTTCAAAACATCACACCTACTGTAATAAGCTCACCAATTAGGCGCAAGTACAATAAAAAGTTTGGACAGTTTGATGAGAGCAGAGGTGAAAAACAACAGTGCCTTGTGATCCCTTTGTAACGGTGCCTTGTGATCTGTCTTGTGTTTTCATGTATTTTGGTTGGTCTGCAGCTTGTGATGCGCTAATGAAGATCTACGACCAGGTCCAGTTAGGTGAAGAGATGATGTTGGGGGGTTTTTGTTTTTCATGCTCTTTTCTGCTTTATGTGATATTATATTTAACATATGTTCCATTATTACTCTGAGTGCAAAATGCAACCTTTGTTTTAACTTATTTCACAATCTAGAGAGAAATAATCATTTTCATCAGTGTGTTGTTCTGCTCTTCTGTGTTGTGTTTGGTCGATATATTCATTTACTCCAACAATATCTCTGAAAAAAATAATAAAGCCAGTGTATGTCATTAGTGCATCAATTTTAAAAGTGTTTTAGATAAAACAAAGCAGTGGCTGGTTCAAACAAAAGCAGACAGTGTCAAACAAAATCGTACTTAAGCAATTGTAAATTGCAAAGACCTTTGAAAAAACAAAGCAGGTGAAATTACACATGAAAGAGACAGTTTGACATCATATAATAATTCCACGTCATGCTGTTGTGTTTATCTTACATCAGATTAATAATATTTCTGGATGACTGAACACAACACAGGCAGTAAAACAGCAGGAACGTGTCCAGTGTAGACAGTCAGGGGCAGAGTTTGAGTGATCTGACGAAGCTGTTGGGGTTATGAGATCGTCAGGACGTCTATGGTTTGAATGCACACTGTTTGACAGAGTTAAGTTGGCTTCTCTCTCTTTTGTTTTCTCCATCAGTCCATCCAGTCATCAGTTAAAATGGACATGTGGGTCAATTCTTCCACCAACTCGTCCCTCCGTCCTTCGCTCGATGAATGCCACAACTCCAGACTGTGCACGTCGCTCTTCACAGCGCGCTTCATAAGCTTCGTTGTTCTCCTCCCTCTCTTCGTCTTCGTCCTCTACGTGGGCTACCAGCGATGGAGGAAACAACACTCTGTTGCCACGGCAGCAACAACGAGCCACTCTGACATCTTCACCTTTAACATGGTTGCCCTGGAGATGATCGGTGGTCTGGGGTCGTGCTTCTTATGTTACGGCTCCTACGCTGATCAACCAGGCATGATCAAGGTGTCGATACACATCTTGTTCATCATCTCACCTGGACAGACTCTGTTCCACGTCCTCACCTGCGTGGATCGATACCTGGCTGTTGTTCACCCCGTCACCTACCTGAGGCTGAAACAGACGGGCGGAGTCAGGATCAGAAATATCAGCGTTGGGTGTGTTTGGTTGCTGAGCTTTGCATCAGCGGGTCAATCACAGACCAGTTTGAATTTTTACAGCATGTATAATTTCTTGTTCTTGGTCGCGTCCTCTGTTGTCGTCTTGTTCTGCAGCATTTCTGTTCTCTGCGTTCTGGTTCGTCCAGGGCCGGGGGAGGTGGGCGGGAACAGGGAGCGGGTTGACCAATCAAAGCAGAGGGCTTTCCACATGATCATGGCAATAATGGCAGCTCTGTTGTTGAGGTTCTGGAGCTACCTGGTTACCATTGTGATACATTCAGCATCTGTGTTAAGCTCCTGTGATTCTTGTTTAGTGGCGTCAGTTACAGACTGGTTCTCTCTGCCCAGCAGTCTGGTTTTACCTCTGCTGTTTCTGCAGCGGGCAGGAAAACTACCAGACTGTAAACACAACACTCAGTCAGGTTGAAGGCTGGACTACGGTGCCGATAGAAAATCATCATCATGCTCTTTCAAAAGAGTCACTTTTTCAAACATCTAACAAAGTGCCACAGGTTTTAATCAAGAAGTTTGATGTTGAGTGGTTTTAAAGTTTAAATACTGCTGGAAAAAAATTAAAATGCGCCTCCCCACCCCCGGTTGTTCACTTGCTTAGTTTCAGTCAATTCCTGAAAAACTGTTGGATCAATTTGATCCAATAGACACTCAACAACTGAGCAAAGACGGCCTATTATTGCTGTTGTACATAACTTCACACATGCAGCCTTTCCCAGAAATGTTCCAGCATTTTTCCCTGATAGGGATCATGTATGAATCACTGTTGCTGCCTGGATGGTATTCAGAGTAATTTACTGGGAGCTACTGTATGTCTGAAAGAGGCTTCAGATTCTGACTCTTAGAAAGTAGGAAAAATTCTCCCAAACTACATATTTTTCTAGTATCTTTGCTATCACACAATCTGACCAAATAACACAAATGTAGGCTAGTCTTTCCTTTTCATAACTAATGTAATGTAATTTTTTAAAATTCTAGTTTATAACATCACAACAGTGAGACATAATGTTTGCTAGGTTTAGTCGATCTTTATGAAGTTCAGGCTTGTTGCTAGTGGGGCTTTAAAGTATCAATTTAAATAACCCAGTACCACATTGTATTGAAACTTCTCCAGTTAAACGATAAATTATTTAATCTGTCTGGCACTAAGATCTAAAAAAAAAAGCTTGCTGCCAATTACAGCAAGAGTTCTTCATAAAGAAGAATCTTCAAAAAAGGTCCTGAATGAAGTACGTCACTGGTATCAGAACAGTGCGTTCAGACCGGATGCGAAGCAAATTTTTCGAGATTACATACAAAGTCAATGCAAAGACACGAATACACGCGAATTTGTGCCGACGGCGTGAATTGCAGGCTTGGCGCGATGCAAATACGCGAGTTCAAAAAATTGAACTTTGGCGGAATATTCGCGTGAAGCTGTGTTGGGACAGCCCATCAGCGTTGAGATTCTAGACGATGACGTCAGTGGCGTAGCCGGTAGCCCCTCCCCTTCGTTTTGGGCGAATATTCGCAAGTTGTTTACTCACGCGAGTAAATTCAACAACTACGCAGCCAAATTTGCGCGAGAAACGCGAGGCGAAAATTCGCTTCACGTCCGGTCTGAACGCACTGTGGGTACTGGTACTGGTGCTGGTATCATAATTTTTTAAAGCCCTAGTTGCTTGTGTGTTACTTAAATTTCTAGAATGTGGCCTGGTGGTTTAATCGTGAATTCACTGAGGTTTCTTGTGTTGTTGTGTAAAGGTTTCTACAATGTTGCCAGATTGTTCCTGGACTGTTATGGTATAGGTTGTTAGGTTGCTACTGTGTTGTTGCCAGTTTGGTTTTATATTCCACATTTTGCATTTACAATAGGATGTAGATCGTTGTAGGTCGATTTACTATGTGGTTCCATTGCTGGGTGGTTGCTAGCAGTTGCTAGTTTGTTGCAGTGACAACTAGCTAATGTGGAACTACTTACTATCTGTGGTTTGTGGTGTGGTGGTTTTGGTGGTAATTAGGTTGTTACAAGGAGATTCTAGACAGTAGCTGTTGTGTTACTGGGTATACGACAGGCCTGTAGACAGTTACTGGGGTTTTTTGTTAGTTTGAGTTGATTTTCATGGTGTTTAGGGTGGTTGCCAGTGACTTACATAGTAATTCCTACAATGCTGCTGTGAATAGGCAATTCACAGAGGATGCTTGTGTGTTGTGGAGTGTTTTCTACTACTTCTACTCTAAAACAACTGGATGGGATTGTTTCACTCTTTATGACACCTTGCTACAGTGCACTCCTGAAAGAATAACAACATTAAGAAAATTTACCTGATGGGATTTATAGTCTGGAGTCACGCAAAATTAGCAGTTTGATTTGCAACATGCAAAAAAAACTCCACCGTCGTGCTGCTGTCATCCTGATACATCATATAATCCACAAACACACAAACGTACGGACACATTTGGACCAGACAGCAGTGGACAGCAGTCACTGATTTTGGAGACTCTGGAGAAGGACGATCAGAAACAAGAACTGCTGACAAGCTGGGTGAGATTTAATAACTTTTTCAATAAGCTGAATAATTTGGAGAAATTCATGCTGCTGTATTATTATTACAAAATCTCCTGACCTGCTGAAAGTTCACAAAGACTTACATTGGGGTCATTTAATGAGCTTAAATGCACAAAAAAATATTTGAAGTATACCCGTGACAACTTTTTTAAAATATGAAAGACGATCCTGGATAATCCAGGGACAGAAGATCAGAAAGAGGGAACAAAAAGTATAGAAAATAGTACATAGAAAGAATTTAACATCGAGGAATAATTTCATGCTGTTGCATTTATTGTTTAATAATGTTTCTAGCAGACTGTGAGATATATCCTGCAGGCATTAACACAGCCGGATGTGACTGATGTAAACAGTCTGAGGGAAAGTTAGTGTGAACTGACGGAGCTGTAAATGGACGGAGTGTCAGTGCTTGTGGGGGTTTTATTAGGGGTCCAGGTTTGAAAACATTTTTTTATTCCCACCAGGCTTATGAGCATGCAGTGTTTGTGTGTGTGACTGAGAGAATGTGTGCATGTGTGATCACTGGACCTGCAGCGTGTCTGCAGCTGAAAACCAGCCTAATCTTGAATACTACTGGACTGATCAGCCTAATTTTTTTTGTGCATAATCATGTATGCTGAACAACCTCCGTGGTTCAGATTTAAAACCCTAAAACCCCCCCTTTTTAAAAAAACGACTTTTATGCCTTTATGTTTTTATGGCTGGAGGCATCGTGTTGTGGCACTGTGCCAGAACGCGACATCTTGGGAACGACTTGAGGGAATTTCTTGTTACAAATTACAACTTGTACTCAAAGATGAACTTATTCGATTTAGATGGTAGAAGGTCAAAAGTCACAGTGACCTCACTAAACACTTTTTTTTTGCCAGAACTGAGGAATTCAAACACTAAATATGCCAAAATTACACACAAATGGATAAAAAAGGATAAAATATTGAGGAGATGAAATTTTATTCCCTCAAAGTTACAGGTCAGTACAGTGGGAACTAGTCTTCATATACGTATGTGGGCGTTGCAACTTGGGTTGCATCTCGTAGTTGTGGTGGCATTGCAGTAGGTGCTTCACCATCTGTTGCCTGGTTCAAGCTAAATATTGTGTTAAGTTGCTCTAAATTAAATTGTTCTGTCTCTCTTTCTTCTTCTCCATCTGTCCGTCCAGTCATCCACACAAATCAACATGTCGGTCAATTCTTCCACCAACTCCTCCGTCCATCCTGCACCTGATGACAGCTCCACAGTGTGCACTTTGCTCTTCACAGCCTTCTTCATCAGCTCGGTGGTCTTCCTCCTCCCTCTCTTGATCCTCGTCCTCTACGTGAGCTACCAGCGATGGAGGAAACAGCGCTCAGTTGCCACGGCAGCGATGGTTAGCCACTCTGACATCCTCACCTTTAACATGGTTGTCATGAACATCATCAGTGTTTTTGGGTTGTGCTTCTACTGTTACGGCACCTACGCTAATCAACAAACCATGATCATCGTGGGGGCTAACATCTTCTCCATCATCTCACCTGGAGAGACCCTGTTTCACCTGCTCACCTGTGTGGATCGCTACCTGGCTGTTGTTCACCCCGTCACCTACCTGGGGCTGAGACAGGCGGGCGGGGTCAGGATCAGAAATATCAGCATTGGGTGCGTTTGGCTGCTTAGCTTTGTAACACCGGGTCTATTACAGATCAGTTTTGTTTTTAACTTGACCTATGTTTTCATTCTCTTCGTTTTCTCCTTCATTGTCGTCTCTTTCTGCAGCTTTTCTGTTCTCTGTGTTCTGATTCGTCCAGGGCCGGGGGAAGTGGGTGGGAACAGGGCACGGGTTGACCAATCAAAGCAGAGGGCTTTCTACACCATGATGGCTATAATGGGAGTTCTGTCGTTGAGGTTCTTGAGCAGTCTGGTTTCCATTGGGACATTCACTTCCCCTATGTTCAGCTACAGGGATCTATGTTTGGTGACGTGGTCTTCAGCCTGGTTCTCTCTGCCCAGCAGTCTCGTGTTACCTCTGCTGTTTCTGCACCGGGCGGGAAAACTACCGCGTTTTAAACACAACACTGCACCAGGCTGAGGGTTGAACTACAGGACCAGTCAAAAGTTTGGACACACTTTTTTTTTCTTTTTTTCTTTATTTCTATAAGAAATGGTTCAGATTAAACCAACAGTGTGCAAAACTGTCATCAAAACAACAGGTGACTAGTTCGGAAAACCTAAAATATCACAGCACAAAAAACTTTCACACACTTGTACATCGACAGGTGTGAACAAGAAGAGCATGGATACATAATAAAAAGCAAGAAAGACTCCTGCAGACTGTCTTTGACACCAATCAACACTGTTAATAAGTCTGATTGCAAGTACAGAAGACAGTGTCCAACAGTCTTTTTTGCTTTTTAAGAATCTAAAGTATAACAATTTCCCCATTGTTCCCATTTCCCTTGTCTCCAATATACAATGTAGAAAAATAATAAAAATAAAGAAGAAACACTGAATGAGAAGATGTGTCCAAACCTTTGACTGGTACTGTCCATGAAAAACTGCGCCCCTCTAAAACAATTACACCTGAAAATCCTCCAGCCTGAAATTAAAACCCACAAAAATTATTCATGCATTAATAAAAATTCCAAAACTAGACCAACAGACTCTTAAAAGTTCTGTGGTGAGCAGCGCTGGACTGCACAGACTTTCCATCAGATTTAGATCAGGGCTCTGACAGGCCAGATACGTAACTGGTTATGTTTTACACTGACACACCTTGAAATTATGTTGTATTTTATAATTCATTATTATCCTCATCATTAAGCAGGTATAGTCAAGAAGAGAGGCAAACTGACCCAGTCAGGTCATGATGCTGCATCTCAGTCCGGCTGAACACCCACCTGAGCCGGACTGAGGTGCAGCTTTGTTGCTACCTGCGCTCCATCTCCTTTTCCTCTTTCTCTTCATCCTCATCTCCCCCAGTCCCTCCTCTTCCATCCCACTGACACTGCTGTAAGTGGATGAACTAGAATCAGAAAGTGTCTGGGTTGTTTGATAACCCAGCCACAAAATTACACACAGGTTATCGAGCAGATTTATCCAACCAGCATCAGACTCTGACAGAAGCACACAGAACCTTTTTTCTCTTCAGGTCAAGTCTGGTCTCGTGCAGTCAGATATAACGAATAATAATTCCTTATTCCATATTAGTGAGAATAATTTAACATGAATGGAAGTGTTTTGTGACTGGGGAGATGTTTGTGCTTCGGCCAAACACGCCAGTTGCGACTTTGTGCAGACGGACCTATCGCGCCACAGACTGCATTTCGATCTACGATGCAAGTGGTTTCAACTCCAATGACCTGTGCACAAGACAGCAAACGTGCCGAGCCACGCCTTCGTTTTGCCTTCATTTTTAAACCTCTAGTTCATGGCTGCACAAACTAGGTGCAAGCTCATTTGCTATCTTGCAGATTTGGCAAAAATGGCAACTGCTCCGCTGTTAGATAGCAGTGCCACCTGCTTCACCAGCGCATCTGCTTTGCAGCAGGTGTAAAATAGGGCCCATTGAGTCAAATTACAGAGGAAGCAATATAAAAACTATGGCCAGACAATTGATACTTGACAGTTGGGCTCTCAAAACCAAAACACTGGCATCTGACACCTTTGATTTTAATCTGTTCCTCAACTGCTACATGTTACATGATGATATTGTGTAAATGTTACTCATATTTATGGTTGGGTAGGGGTTTGATCAAGTCTTTGGATGTTTATTGGTGGTTACAAAGCATTGTAGACTGTTTTGCAGAATATAGTTCTTAGGCCCAGCGATGGCCAAGAAACCACATGGTTCCTAGGCCATTGTTAGTCATATTTATGGTTGCATGTAAGCAACCTGTTGTTTGCAAAGGTGTTCCACAGTGGTTCTAGGGGCATTAGAGGTGGTTGCCAATTGCTTGCTAGGGTGTAATTAGGATAAATTGAAGAGTATCTTAGGTGGTTGCATTGTTGTCACTTGGTGGTTTCTTGGTGGTTACAAAGGCATTTTGTAGTGTGACTATGTGGTGTTAATAGTTGCCAGGTTGTTACGAAGAGATTAGAGAGAGAGAGTTATAAAACCGTTGGACATGAATTTGATTTCAAAGACTTTAATACTTTTGCTGTTGTTAAAAGCATCTCACAACTCTTTGATTTAAGTTTGTACTTTAACTTCAAGCTGTTAAATAATAATATTGTGAGAATATTAGTTGTATTTGTGGAAACATGTCAGCAACTTGTTGCTTGCAAAGTTGGTCCACAGTGGTTCTACAGGTGTAACTAGGTGGTTGTTTTGTTGTTCCTCAGTGGTCTTTAGGGGGTTTTCAGTAATTTTGTGATATTATTAGGTGGTTATCAAGGCACTGTGGGATGTTGTTACAGCTTTATTAAGTGGCTCCTATTGTTGTTGTTAGGACGTTAAAAAAGTGGCTACTGTGGTACTCTATAGTTCTCAGGTGTTTTGTAGTAATTAGGTTGTTGCAAGAAGATTGCTAGGTTGGTTTTATGTTACACACTTTGTATTTTGACTGATCAGAATGTTGCCGGGGGGTTGCTAGGCCATTGAAATGGTTGCTTGTGTTTTCTTGAATGTTGTAGATGGTTTCTAGGGCGTTTACCGTGTTTATTGATATCTTGTAGGGTGTTCCATTGTATATGGTTGTTGAGCTGTTATTCTGTTGTTTTACATTTAATATTTTGTCATTAGATTATAAGCCATATGTATGAACCCAATGGGCATGAACAGAAATTCTTTTATTACTTATTCACTCAAGTATAATTAATAATCACAATTCTGTAAGATCATATGACCTGTTATGTAACATTTTCATGATAAAACAACTGTATAAACATGCTGAAGTCTGAGAAATAAAGAATACATTAACAACAGTTTTTCATCATCTTCTGTTTGATTAATTTGTTGTAAATTTAATTTGGATACTTTGGAGTAACTACTAATATTGAGCCCCCATAGATCATCCATGTAGACCAATTAGACATGTATCACTGGTATTATAATCAACAAATCAACGTCTGGCAGTTGGTTGGTAATGGGAGTTTGTTTTTGGAATAATGCGCTGCTAGAACAGTAGCACAGAACCATTCATATGTATACACATATATATTTAAATATATGTATAAAAACAGGATTAGCATGTTCACCATGTAAATGTGGGTTGGGATACACACCTTCTGGTGGTAGTGCAGCTGAGTGAAATGGATCCTGCTGCAGCACCTTTGACTTAAACACCAAATCATTACAAATGGTGCTCGTTTTCAATTGACCCTGCACTTGTAGAAGAATAATACCATTAAGAAAATTTGTCTGATGGGATTCAGAGACTGGAGTCACACATAAGTAGTAGTTTGATTTGCAATATGCAAAAAACCTCCACAGTCCTGCTGCCGTCATTCTGACACATTATACAATTCACACACAAACACATGTATATTTCAGACCTGAGAGTAGACGACAGCAGTCATTGATTTCAGAGACTCAGGAGGACGATCAGAAACAACAGCTGCTGTCAAGGTGGGTGTGATTTAATAACTTTTTCAATGAGTTTATCAAAATATCTCCTAAATAATCACAATAACTGTAATTTGGTTGCATTGAATAGATGATATTGCTCAAAAAACATTTTCATTTCTCTAAAATACAAAAGAGCTCTTCTTGAAATAACACAGAAACTTTCCAGTGCATCAGTTCAATGTTCACTTAGTATCCTGGATGTTCTTCAGAGGTAGTAAACTACAGAGAAGAGGAGGGAGAAAGGATTTTAATCATAGAATAATTTCATGCCATGTTTCTGTATTTATCTGTCATCAGTTTAATCATTTTAAATATATTAATATAGAAACAAACTACTAACAAGGTGGGTGAGATTTAACAAGTTGTCAGTTAGTTTATCAGTATAAACTTGTAAAATAACATTTTGGTCGTATACCTGAAGAAGATCGATGTAATGAAACAAAATGGTTCAGCAGTGAGTGAGACAGTTTGCAGAAGTTCTTCTCATTGTTTTTAAGTTCTACCTTCAACACACCTGAAAGAAAAACGGAACATTTGAAGCTGATCACATGATTATTACCTGTAACATTTCACAATAAGAGATTTATTAACATTAGTAATGAACTGAGCTAGTAGGGGTAGGTGTTCATGTTAACCATGGTATAAATTCATACATTATGTAATAAAGTTAATAAAGATGCTGTTAACATTAGTTAAAAATTAGTTAAAAGATGCTATAATAAGCATCAAGGAATTCTCTTGTTAACATTTATTAAAGGCTCATTAGGGACCAAACTAATATCAATATATGGTTGATAAAATTATTAATTAACATACATGTAATGAAGTTTACAGCTAAGCCGTTTCATTATAAGAAAAAAGTTTCTATAAATGTTTAATTATGTGTCATAATTGTCCAATTTTTTGTGCATGTTATATAAACGTTACTCAACCATAATTATTCAGCAGGTAGTTCCGACCAAGCAATGTGATTGGTCAACTAGAACTACAGAATGTGATCAAATCAGCTCATCACTAAAAACATTTTAACATTAAATGTTAATCACCTTTAATCATTTTTCTGTCAGCTGTTAAATTTACATTTAGAATAATTAAATCTACTTTCGTCGATGAACATGTTTCCTAAAATTCTTCTGTCCATCCAGTCATCCAAACAAACGGACATGTCACTCAACTCTTCCTCCAACTCCTCCCTCCACCCTCCACTTCCTGACTGCCACAGTTTAAACGTGTGCACTTCCATCTTTACAACCCTCTTCATCAGCTACATTGTCCTCCTCCTCCCTCTCTCCGTCTTCGTCCTCTACCTGGGCTACCAGCGATGGAGGAAACAGCGCTCTGTTTCCACGGCAGCAACGACGAGCCACTCTGACGTCTTCACCTTTAACATGATCGTCGTGGAGATGATCGGTGTCACGGGGTTTTGCTACTTCTGTTACGGCGCCTACACTGGTCAGCTAAGTGAAATGGCCATGGGGATGAACATGTTCTCCATCGTCTCACCTGGACAGAACCTGTTGCACCTCCTCACCTGTGTGGATCGTTACCTGGCTGTCGTTCACCCCGTCACCTACCTGGGGCTGAAACAGTCGGGCGGGGTCAGAATCAGAAACATCAGCATTGGGTGTGTTTGGCTGCTGAGCTTTGGATCAATGGGTCTGTCTATACTCATTCATTATTTTTACATCATCTATAATTTCGTTTTCTTGGCCGTCTCCTTGATTGTCGTCTCTTTCTGCAACATTTCTGTTCTGTGCGTTCTGATTCGTCCAGGGCCGGGGAAAGTGGGCGGGAACAGGGAGCGGGTTGACCAATCAAAGCAGAGGGCTTTTCACACAATGATGGCAATAACGGGAGCTCTGTTGTTGAGGTTCTTGAGCAGCCTGGTGTCCAGTGTGATATATAATACATCTGTGTTAAACTACTGTGACCTTTGTTTGGTGTTGTGGTCTTCAGGCTGGTTCTTTCTGCCCAGCAGTCTGGTTTTACCTCTGCTGTTTCTGCACCGGGCAGGAAAACTACCAGGCTGTAAACACAACACTCAGTCAGGTTGAGGACTGGACTACAGTGCCGATAGAAAATCATATTTCCCCTTCAAAGAGTCACTCGGTTTGCCTTAAAGAAATCAAAACCCAATGCATTTTAACATTTCCCTTCAATCCTGACTGACTGTTGAGTCCCTGCTGAAGACAAACGTCCCCACAATGTAATGGCACCACCACCGTGCTTCACAGGAGGTGTCGTGCGTGTTCTGGGTGGTGTTTGGTGTTTGGTTCTGTTATTGATTAGCCTGGTGTGTGATCTGGAAGGCGAACAAGTTTGTAATAATCAACCTAAAGGGGTTGATCACGTATAAAAACTAGATGTTCCATGTGTGCCATTTGAAACTAATTCCTGCTCAAATCACAAAGACCAAGTAAACAAGATGGCAAATCTGGCCGACAGTTTTTGAAAGAAACCCTAAAGTCACATTTCAGATAGTAGACCTACCAAAACAAAAACAAGGCATTTGATACCTTTGACATTGTTGTAAGCATTGGACATATTTTAATATGTTCTTCAGCTACTAGATGTTAGTTAGATGATTGTGTGGACATTAGTTGTATTTGCATCTTGTTCTGTTCTGTTCTTGTCTGTAACGTGGCAGCGGTTTTAGAGGCATTATAATTGGTTTTAGTTCTGCAAGTGTTGTAGGTTATGTATTTGTTGTTACTAGGTGGTCTCAAGGGGGATATTGGTAGTTTTTGGATGTTTCTAGGTGGTTACTCAGTCACGGTATGCTGTTCCAGTTTTACTATGTGGTTCCTTGGCGATTTCTACGTGGTTGCTAGGACAGAAGAGGCAGTAGCTATTGCGTTATTATCTAGTTTGTAGATATTTCTGGTGGTAATTATCCTGTAGCTATGTTTTTAATAAACAGAATCTAGGTATTAGCTATGGTGTTATGACATGCTTCCAATGGGGTTGCTGTGTTTGCTAGTTCTAGTTTGTGGTCAGGTGGTTTCCTTGGGAATTTACTGAGGTTTCTTGTGTGTTGCTTAGTGGCTTCTACAATGTTGTCAGGTTGTCACAAATCATAACTGTTTTAAGAATTTACAGTAACAATTCAGTGGGTGGTTGTAATGTCAGCTCACCATTGTGGTACTGTCTACTTCCTCTGTGTTTTTGGTGGTAATTAAGTTGTCACAAGGAGATTCTCGACAGCATCTACTGTGTTGCTCGGCACTATGTGGCTGTAGACTGTTATTGGTGTGTTTGGTAGTTCTAGTTGATTTTTACGATGTTCACAGTGGTTCCAAGTGACTTAAATTGTAATTCCTATAATATTGTCAGGGGTTAGCGAGGCTGCTTGTGTGTTGTGTAGTGGTTTCTACTAGAATTGTTGAAGATGGTTTACTATGGTTAGCATGGTCTTTTAGGGTGTTCCACGGTATATGGTTGCTCAGCCATTACTCTGTTTTTTTATATTCCCCATTTTGTATTTCAACATTAGAAAGTTATAAGGTTTTATAAAAAACAATGTACGTGAACTGTACGTGAATTTAAAGCAACCTAATTATAATTCATAAGTTCACAGCTCTGTAGTTGTTCAGTCAATAATCATGATATTACAGCTGTGCAAACTCGATTGAACTGATGGTGTTTGAGACCTTTGCTGTTGTTGCGAGAATCTGACAATTCTTCTAATGTCTTCGGCCTCTAGATGTTAAATCATGATATTGTGATTGTGTATTGCTGAGTGCAAGTAAACAACATGTGGTTCCGCAGTGGTTATAGTGGGATTATAGGAGGTTGCAAAGGTGTAACTAGGTGGTTGTTTGTTTGTTCCTCAGTGAATTATAGGAGTGTTTCTGTA
>JAJHUR010089902.1:3466-17161 GCA_027495735.1 Lutjanus campechanus | reverse complement strand
GGAGGAGGTGGTCAGTCTGCAGGTGTGTGCTGGATTAGTCTGAAAGGGTAAGACGGCATTAGTGTATGTGATTGTGTATGTATGCACAGTAAGTGCTTAGTCGTCCCTGCATGTGTCTTTGCCTTCATTATAGAGGAGACATAACGGCATTGACACAAGAGCTCTCGCTTGTGAAACACAGACCCACTTCAGCAGAGATTACCTAATGAACATTAAAATGCAGAAGTCTGATACTGCAGTATGTGCTTTTTGGTGTTAGTGTTGCCTTCAGGGTAATGAGAATCCCTCTTTGTTCTAGCAATGGGACATTTCCTCATGTAATATGCAGCAGAGCAGAATATTGAAGAGCAGCATGACTACTGTCGCAGAATGAACAGTAAACCAGTAAGCATTGATTACACATCATTTCTACCAATGATTTATGACAGCCAACAGCTGCAGTGCAGGGTGTGGCATCCCAACTCAATTTGTCATGTGAAAGAACACAGTGTGGTACTGAGTGTCATTTTGGCCCCTCTGTCTCTGGAGCTGTAAAGTAGTGCCTTGGGGCAAACCTCTTTGAAATATCTCTCTGTGACAGTGCAAACCCTTCACCTCGCCTCAGATCTGCCTAAATGATTTTAGCTGTAGGTGAGAAATCCCAGCCTTTGATTTAGAAAGGGGGCACGCAGGTACAGATTTCCCAGAGGAGGCCGAGTTCACAGATATATAACCAGAGAGGTAAATGTCTTCCTCATTTCCAATTATGGTTTAACAAGACGGATTGAGGTCAGAGCCAGAGAGCGGGGCCGCAGGAACCAGCCATCAGACACAGTTGTGGACAGAGGTGGCAGTACACACATTCTTTACTCAGGTAGAAGGACAGATACCTGTGTAAAAAAAAACTCTGGTAAAAGTAGAAGTACTGATTCATTACTCAAGTAAAAGTGAGATAGTATAGGCCCTTATATGTACTCAAAAAGAAGTATCCCTCTGAAGGACATTTCTACTGGCTGTGAACTGAACGTCACCTTTTCTCCATGATCAAGTCTCCCTCTGTTTCATCTTGTTTATGTCTTTTACATCTTATTAGATTATTTACGTCTCTGTATGTCTTGTTACATCATTTTCGTCTGTTAAGCTTTGTTGGGGTTTTGGCTTGTTTTTTGCCTTTTACGTCATTCTCATCTTGTTACATTTCGTTACACTGTTTTCATCTCTTTACGTCTTCTTATGTTGTTTTTGTCTTGTTATGTTCGATTGGGTCATTTTCTTCTTGCTTACGTTTCATTTGACCTTGCTATGTTATTTATGCCACTTTTTTCATCATCATGTAGCATCATTTCTGTCTTGTTATGTCATTTTTGTCTCATTACTGCTTTTTTGTTGTTTTCATCTTCTTACACCTTGTTACATCTGGCTCATAGTTTTTCATCGTGTTATGTCTTTTTCATCTTGTTTCACCTTTTATGTCATTTTTTGTCTTGGTTCACCTTTTACATCGTTCTTGTATTATTACATAGTTTTCAGTTTGTTATGCTTGTTGTGACGTTTTTGTTTAATATCCTTTATATTTTTGTCTTGTTGCATATTTTCTGCCTTTTTTGTTTTATTATGGCTTTTACGTGGATTTCATCTTGTTAGATCTTTTTACGTTCTGATGGATACACCAAGGAATAGTCCTTTCCATGTATTATTGTGCCATCCATTTAGGCTGAAATCATTCTTGATTTTGGGAATAAAAAATAATCAATAATTCTCCCCAAATGAATTAAAACTAAAGTGACGAGCCTGTTTTGAAAATGTAACGAGTAGAAAGTACACACATTTGTGTTAAAATGTAGGGAGCAAAACTAAAAAGTTGTGAGAAAAATAAATATTCAAGTAATGTACAGATATCTGAAAAATCTACATAAGTACAGTAATGAGGTATTTGTACTTAGTTACTTCCCAGCTCTGCTTGTGGGAATGCCAGTGGAGAGAAGGGGGCACGAAGGGGTGGCAGGAGCATTGGAAGTCCTAGCACGCCACCCTGAGTGAGAGGGATGATTTTCCCCTCAGCCGCCCTCCCTTTCTCACACACACACACACACACACACACACACACACACACACACAGTCGGGGAGCAGTCGGAGGCAGGGGGCTGAGGCGGTGCCAGCCGCCCATAAAGGCCCCAGTGATTCTGTGTGGAGAATTAACCTAGCAACCACCGAGAGAAAGTGAAGCAGCCGGCTCCTTTCTCTCAAGTCCACTTTAAGACTGTGTTTTAGGAGAATATTGTCCTCTAAGATAACTCCTCCGCCACAATGCATCATTTCAGAGGGGCTTGGCAAAAGTGCATTTAAGTCAGTTGCAAGTCAATGATATGGAGAGGGGGGAGGTGGCAGCCTAGTTGGGGCCGACAGCTCGGAGACTAGCTGAGAGAGGTGTCACTGCCACTCCGTCTGAAAGGCTGGCTGTTGTCTCGGACTGTTTGTTCACTTGGTCTTTTCACAGCGGCTTCCCGTAGACAGAACAGGAAAAAAAACAAAAAAACAAGCCTAATTCCCAATACAAATCCCTGTTTAAACATCCAGTATTTGGTAGTTTCTGATTTTACCTGGAAACAAACGATCTATTTTTCTCTTAGCAGATGTAATCCCCGAGGTGGAGTTCTAATTGAGAAACGCATAAAAGATTAAACACCTACAAGTTTAAAAGGATTTACAAAGTGTATGCGGGCAGGCATACGCTCACACAAAAGCACAGTCATGTTGTTCACACACATGCTGTGAACAGTGAGCAAGCAGCTGGAGTCGCAGCTGTATAACCAAACTTTTATAAAAGGGATAGTTCAGATTATTTTATGTAGAGCTATATGAAATACTTTTCTGTAGTCCGTGTGTTAGTGACAGTAGATGAAGGTCAGCACGCTCCTGAGTTAGGAGAAGCAGAGAGGAGCACCGACATGGAAGCTATACTTGCTTGCTATGCTATATGCTACACTTCACCACTTTACTTTGCTGTCGAACTGCCTTTCGGAGAAGAAATCGTTGTTATTAAAGCCAAATATCACTTTCATCAAACCAACCAAACTCCACAGACAAAACCTATTTTATCTTTTTGGTTAAAATACATTTTGTCGCTGACTCTGTCCACAGCAGTCCATTGCTTAGCTTCTATGCCGGTACTCCTCTCTGCTTCTCCAAACTGGAGGCTTGTCAGTCGCCATCTGCTGTAGCTTAGCTTTGGTGCAGCAGTACTTCAGGAAGGACTTGGCTTGGGAACTGAAGGGTCACCAGTTCAAGTCCCACATGGACTAGAGTACAGAGTGTGGACCGGTAGCTGGATAGGTGCCAGGTCAGCTCTAGGGCACTGCTGAGGTGCCCTTGAGCAAGGCACTGAACCCCTAACTGCTTGGGGCGCCTAACAATATATATGTGTGCAGCCCCCTCCCTCTCTCAGATGCATGTCTATAGGTCCTGTTTGAGCATGTTTGTGTATTTCAGGCCTGTGTATGTACATACAAAATTACAACAGAGTGAAAAGAATGTAATTTCCCCTTGGGGATTAATAAAGTATGCCTTCTTCTTCTTCTTCTTCTTCTTCTTCTTCTTCTCATGCACTGACTATCGATAAGTTCCTCATACAACTCCACATTAAATAATTTGACTGATCCCACAAAGCAGGCATGTCCAAACTATTCCATGAAGAGCCATGTGGCTGCGGGTTTTTGTTCCTACCAAGCCAGAGCAGACTGGGCTCGACTCATTTAATCAACTGATTTCAGTCTTCAAACAGATGATTAGCGGAGTCAGGTGTGCTCTTGGTTGGTTGGAGCGAAAACTTGCAGCCACTCGGCCCTTTGTGGAATAGTTTGGACATGCCTGCCTGAAAGGATCACTTAAAATCTGTCACCAAACACACACTGCACCTGGATTTATGTCAAGATACTGAACAGCGTGTCTCCTCTTTCCAACACTCCTTCAGTTGTTCAGAAAAATAAAAGATATTGTTCGGTCCGTGCGGTAGCTGAACTTGCAGCAGGTGTTTTTCTGGCAATCTCATTGTCCATACAGTAACTCTGTGATTTGATCTACTGGCCACATGGAAAGCAACTCAAGGATTTCGCTTCAAATTTCCTTTTACTGTATTTTTTTTTTTTTTTTTTACCCTGCCAAATGGAATGGAAAATGGAGAAGAAACAAAAGCGCTGTGAGGAAAAAAGATGAATCTTTGCAAAGGTCAGAGCATTTGGTCCTCCAGGATACTGCTCATGTTTTTTATGCAGTTTGTCTGTAGCCAAATCATGTGTATGTGTGAGCAATTGTGCGTGTGTGTGTGAGTATAAGTGCACACAAAGGGTGTCCTTCTTCAAGATTGTGTGTACGTTTAAGGGCCGCCGCTTGTATCGGTTTACGACAGCCCCGGAGCTAATGCGATTCAGAGCAGAGAATAAGGCTGTGCATTTTAACAGCTTGGCCAGCGGCGCACGGCAGCCAGCAGTGCACGAAGGAGCGACAGTAGCCGAGCTATATGTCTGTGCCAGATAGTCTACCAGGGCTGCTTAGTAAGGGACTGCAGTTCCAGCCCGTCTCTCTGAGGACCGGGCCAGGCTGAGAGATGAGGAAACAATCTGAGAGGGAACAGAAAATCATTCACCTGTTTATATCTTAGTAGCTCACAGGTTGCCTTCTCCTCCAATCTCCTTTGCCTTTCGTCCCCCTTCCATTCCTGGGCTGCCTTTCAAGCTCACCCATCTCTCCAACTGTCACTGTGCATGTGTGTGTGTGTGCGTCTGTGCGTGTGTCCAAGCATGCATGCTCATAAATCTCTATGAAAGCTACTATCTGGAGTAAAACCATTTTATCCATCAGGGAGCTGAAACAATCCTGCTTGATGTGCACAACTGCAGACGTGCACACACACATGAATGCATAGAGATACACTGTGATAGATGCCTCACACACGGCGCAGAGTCGCATGACAGACAGCCAGGGTAATTAATGTAGACAAAAGGACTGATATTTTCAGACCGGACATATCATATGAGAGCAGCAGAGAGCGCAGTCATACATCATGTCGAAACGCTCCACTTACTTTGTCAGTCTAATCCTGTATGTTTGGCGCCATCATAGTCAAAAACAAACCCGGTCAGGACGCGGCGTTACGGCATGAAACAAGGATTTGTTTGACTGACTGTGATGCAATGTGATGTATGGTGACAAATACATCTCAGGCACGGCAGTTTGTGAAATAGCCACAAAATGTAGTAAATAGATTTGTGTATGGAGGGAGGGAGGAGGACGGGGTGGACTGGTGGGCCAAACACAGGACTTTCACACAGCAGACCGGGGTTTGGTAGATTGTTTTAAGGAAGTGGTTATTTTAACCCAAACTATGATCATTTTCTAGACCTAAACAAAGTGTAACCATCACCCGAAATGTTTCTCAGCTTTATTTTGAAAGGGCAACCAGATCTTGCAGCTTTATTAGTGCTAACTTGACGATGGAATGAAAACGATGGTGGATAATACATTTGTTTAAACACTTGGGCTGAGTGACACAAAAAATGTGTTGTGTTGTGCCTCTATACACTAATAGCAGAAGACATAATCAGATCTTTTTTATTATACTGGAAGTAAAAGCAGCAACAACATAAAACTGTACAGGCCTTATATTTAAATTGTTAACAAAATTGATGTCAGCAAATGTATTTAATATTAGCAGCAGAAGAAATGTTCTACTTTATAAACTGTTAAGTAATTTAAGCTATATAAACTTTATTACCTAATTGACTTTTTAGACATTAAAAAAATAAGTTGCCCCTCGGTAGGTCTCGTTTAACAACACAGCTTGGAAAACAAAATATGATAGCAGACCTTTGAAGAGGAAAAGTTCAAATACCATGCAGTTTTAATGGTTAGCCTTCAGAAACATGACTTGTAAGTTGCTTTATGATTTGATTTTAAGTTGCACTCAAGGACTTGATACTAGCTTCCGGTAACTACGCTCAGCTCAGCTTGAGGTTACAGATCTAAAACTTCTTCTGTGCATACAAAAAGGTTTACTTCTTCCAAATGTCGATCAAAAAATTGTTAAAATCTGTGTTAGTGAGCACTTCTTCTATACCGAGATAATCCAACCGCCTGAGATTATCACACAGGTGTTCATTGACCTGGTCACAATAACAGACCACTCTAAAATGTGCAGTTTTACCTTGAAAAAAGACATTTGTTGCACTAAACTATGGCCCCAGACATTTTTTCCCCAGAAGGGCAAAGTCATGACCTTCCCTAATTTGCCTTTGATTGACTTGTACTCATTGCTTTTGTTGGTTTGGTTGGTTAGGTTCAGCCATGAGGAGTGATTGGTTAGTGCAAGAATATCAGGGTAAACCAATCAGAGACAGAATAGGGTGGGTCACGACTTTGACCACCTGAGGGGAACAAAAGGTATTTGTAGCCCTGTGTGAAATAGCCATAGTTCAGTACCTAGTAAATGTCTTTTCAGGATAAAACTGCACATTTTATAGTGATCAGTCAAACACACACCTGTGTCATAATCATGTTGTTTAATCAGAACAACATTTATGCACAGAAGAAGTTTCAGATATTTTACTTCAACTCATGAAACTTGGGAGCAAAAACAAATGTTGCATCAATATTTTCATTGAGTGCACATAGGAAAAATGTAGAAAATGTGTTTTAGTATTAGAAGCAGAGGGAAAGGACTACTTTATATACTGTTGATTAATTTAGGCTATATGAGCTTTGTTACCTTATTGACCTGGTAGACAATAAAAAATAAATAAGATGCCCTTAGGCAGATCTTGTATAACAACAGAGCTTGGAGGAGAAGGAAAGAAAAGTTCAAATACCATGCAGTTTTCATAGTTAGTCTCCAGAAAGAGCTGCATGTTGACTCGTTAGCTGCCTTGTGAGGTGACTTGGACTTGCTCTCCAGGACTTGTTTCCAGTAACTACACTCGACAAAAACATAAGGATTAGGGTAATTACATCAGGGTAAGCCAATCAGAGGCATTTAACAAATTTGAAAACAGAATTTGAGAGAAATAAACTTTTTTTTTGCGCACAAAAAGTCTTAGATCTTTTACTTCAACTCATGAAAAATGGGAGCAAAAACAAAAGTGTTGCATTGATATTTTTGTGAAGTGTCCATCTGTGTTCATTTTAGTATTAAAAGCAGGAGAAAACAACTACTTAATATACTGTTAAGTAATTTAAGCTATATAGACTTTAATTACCTTATTGACCTGGTCAGCAATAAAAAATAAACAAGTTAGCCTTAGGCAGGTCTTGTATAACAACCTGACCAAGAAAACAAAGTACTATGAGCACTTCTTTAAAGAGGAAATGTTCAAATAAAAACGTCATTTTAAAGCTGGGGTAGGAGATTTTGGAGAAAGATAGCTGATGGCTGAGTCTCATTCCCAGGTTGTCAAACACTGACCTTTTGTGTTGGAAGCTGCATTAGAGACTCATCCTGGTTCTGATTGTTTGTTTTCTTTCAGGCGCGGTGGATTCTTTCAAATAATTAGGAGCACAAGGAGCAGTGATGGTTCTAGAACCAATTTTACTGGGGTGTTAAGCTGGGATCGGTTGTTTTGTCAGAGGGGCACAATTGACCTGCAACAACAAAGAGACAAAGAAAGTGACTTTGTTCAAGCTTTCTAAATTTCTAGCTCAGTATTATGCTTGGACGGCATCTGTTTTTTCATACCTTCCTGATGTTATAACCAGGGTATTACAGCAGAATTTGTGTAAAACTTATGTAAAACAGCTCAAGTGACTGTACTCCACTGTGCTGTAGTACTCCCTCAGGCAGATGGAAACAACACACTCAGGAGCTCTGCTTCCGTCTTCAGAAGTTGCAGCTTTCAGTCAAAACAAACTCAAACCCACTCTGTGCATTTACAGCACCGTCACTGCTCATTTACTGCCAGACAGACAACTTCACTGCTCACCTTTTCCTCCATTCAGCAAACATTCACCGTCATTCTGCCACCACAGACAGTAATCTGTCTGTCACTCGCCCTCTCTCATGCTCGCTGAAGCTACACACTCACAACAAAATGCTACTCTGACAAGACGGTCGTCTTATCGTATTATCAGGACTGAATCCAAAATAATCCCAAACAGAAGCTTTTTTCTTATTTTTTAGTACTTAATCCCGTAACATTATCCCCCAGACGCCATGTTTGTCTGCTCAGCTGCACTGCCGCACAGAGACTAACCCCTGGTGGTTTGTGCTGTGCACTACAATACAGTGTCTCCCTGTCAGTTTAACAGAAAGAGGAGCTTCTGTATGTAGGACGGTATTAAAAATCATGTCGTCAGGATTCCTCAATACTTAATACCTTTAGTGTACTGTTATATCTTTATTCTACCCAAGTTTACTCAGTATATAAAGTAATGCTACACAAAAAACAGCATAAAATACCATGATTGGTATTCATCTCAGTAACACTGTGTCAGTGCATATATCTTTGCAAGGAAGTGACAGTTTTATTATTACTATAGATTCTTGGAGGATGGGGGCAGAGGGGGATCCAAGCTCAGTGCTACAGAGGCCCTTATAAATTTCACTGATGTTATTAAAGTTATGTTTATGAAAGTTCCCTACTGAAACTTTAATGTTTAGCATTTTGAAACCAGAATGACTTGCGTGTGCACTTGTAGGTTGACTTTTGCCTTCCAGTAACTACTGGAGTGAAAGTAGAAATTTGTCTCTGACATGTGGTTGAGAAACTATATAGTTCCACAAAATTTGAACATAAGTATAATACGTGTACATGCATTTGTTTTTGTACTTTCCAGCTCTGTATTAATGGTACTGCCAAGCAACAACCAGAGCAGCAGATTTCTTTCTGTTGCAAAGCAGAGCAAACTGTGAGGAAAAGTTACAGGAGGTGAGAAAACAGGTAGAGAAAGCAACTTAAAATGGATAAATAAAAACCAAATGGAAATGAAAAAGGAAACAAACAGCCAAAAAATAAAAAAGCTTGAAGAAAGGATAGCGAACGGGGGTGGGGGGTGTGTGTGAAGGAAGATCTCAGTATAAAAGAACGATTAAGACCTGCAGATCAGGAAAAGAGACGAGAGAGTAAAACGAAGCTGCGAGACAGAGACGGAAAATAGTGGGAGAGACAGCTTAGAGCGAGGGATGGAGAAGGGTGTATTAGCGGCGTAGATTAGTGCAGCAGCAAAGGCGATTGTTGACAGCGTCTTTCATCACAGAAGAGGGCGGTGGCAGTGTGACGCTTCGCTCCCACTCAGGTCCTGACCCGTGTTATTACAGAGCAGCTCTCGGCAGTTCGCTCGGCTAAATGAAGCCATTGTGCTGGATGGTGCGCGGCCTGATGTTGTTCTAATGAAGACAAAGCCGTGTGTCACATGCCAACCTGCAACTATTAACTACACGCTCACATGCACACACACACACTCAGACTAAGGCAAGGTCACATCAGCATTTCATAAACACCATATTTTCCGTGTTCCCAGACAGATGCAACACGTTACTCGTATTAAATTCTGAAGCTGTGCATTTATTTTCATACAAAAATCGAGGTGTTATCTGTAAATTCAGCCAACAGAGCCTGATATTAGGTTTTAAAAACAGGGATGGGAGAGTCATGCAGGGGAGGAGATTGTGCTGCGTTTCAATATTTCAAGGTCCTTCTTACTTATACACAACCCCCACACCCCTATTCCTCCTACACACACCCATGAACACAGATATACACGCACATGCACGTGGGCCAGTGGTGTTTGAGGAAGGTCCGGTGGGTTTCTCTGGTCATGTTGACTCATCCTCGTGTGAAACGGAGACCAAACATTTGCTCTGCGTGGCTTCGGCTCCTCAGCACACCTGCTGCCTGTGACCCCCACGGCCATCAGCGCTCCAATAATCGGCGCATTCATTAGATTTCTGCTCATCACGCTCAGCATCTGGACTGTGAGACAAAAACAAACACCTGTGCCAGGGAGATGCAGAATCAGTTTGCCAGTGATGACACATTTAAACCTTGGAAAGACGAGGGAATCCTAACTTTTTGATAATTATGTATTTCTGTCCTTTAATCAGCTGCAAGAAAAACGCTTTCCATCCACCCATTTGTTTAGATTATTAAGTACATCATATGGTTAGAATCCAAACAAAGCAAGATTATGTAAAAATGATTGACTGCATTTTTAACTTACATAATAAAAAGCTTGAGAGAGGGTCTGAATTGCTGATAAATAATAGTGACAAAGAAACATAAGCTAAACGCAATAAGGAAAAGTCCGTTTTCATGTCAAAATTACAGGGCCAGTGCGGATTTAGTGCCATCTAGTGGTGAGCTTGCAGATTACAAACACCTTGCTCATCCCTCCCCCTCCAACTACAGAAACATGGCGGCCTGCGTGGGAGAAGAGCTGCGCCCTCTGTAGATTTAAACAGCTCATTCTAAGGTAACAAAAGACAACTCTTATTGTCAGATGATTATATAATAAAATATATCAATATATAGAAATATATTAACAAATACTGAATGGCAATATTTGGTACAACAGTTCAACATTTTTTGGTTCAGAGTTAAATATCTACAATTGTTGGAGGAATTTTCTACTGAATTTTGTGGTACTCATTGAATGAACTGCGATAACTTTGGTGATTTTTTTAAAACTTTATAGCGTCACCATCAGCTCAAAATTTCAGTTCGCTAATATTTTGACATTCGCATTAGCCTCAACTGTAGGGGAGGCCGGGGATGGTAGTAACACTTTTTGTTTGAGCATCTGTAAGTCAGTAGTTGTTTGTGCTATAGATCTCTCAAACTTTAGCACACGGTCGCCATATTTGATCCAATTTATGAACAAATTTGAATAGGGTTTAATCACCATCACAGTTGTGTCAAATGTAGATGGGCTACAGGCTTTGTGGGCCCAGAAAAACTATCTACTACTACAACTATTGCCACCCTAGGCAGCCATTACAAAGCTAACTGTTTTAGCATGTAGTCTTGAAGGTAGCATGAATGCAAAGCATCAAGTTAAACCAGAGAAACAGTTAATTTAGGTTATGTAAATCAAACCGTTGTATCAGTAATCTTAATTTTTAAAAAATTTACTTTTTTTTTTTTTTTACATGAAAACATTTTTTTGGGGAACTAAAGTCTACAGTGTTGCTCACATAGACACTCACATTTACTGTAAGCTCAAAAAGGAAATCAGTGCACCTTATTGTTGACAACACAGCAGGACTTTTCTAACTGGAGAAAATGACAGAGTTACAACAAACCCAGCCCCCCCTACTTATGGTAAAAACGATGTACTGCTAAACATCAGCACGTTACAGTAGCGAGCTGATGTTAGCATTTAGCTCAAAACACGTACGTCGTCAACTAATGCTGCCTTCAAGTCAAAGCTAGAAGCTGGAGGTGCCTAGTTAACACATTTTGACATCAATTCACATGCAGAACATGATTTATACTGTGATAGTTTGTGTTACTTTAATCAAACACAGGCAAATATAATTTTACGCTGCCTTTTCGGAAATTTGGCTTTATGTGGCGTTAAATTCTACTTTTTGTTGTAGTAGGTCGGAAGTTTTCGAGTTATCTGGATCACGGCATTAGTCTGGTTTGTTCCTGTGAGTACTGAAATCGATTGCATGTGCACGTGTGTGTGTGTGTCTGTGTTTGCAGTTGGCTGTGTGTGCTGCTAAGTGATCCAGCCGTGATATGAGGAGGCTCAGTGAGGCTGTCAGACACCCTCTGCATGGCGTCTACGCTCCCAGGTCAAACTGGGGGCATCTTTGCCTGTCACTGCTCCTCTGGAGTGTGTGTATGTGCGTGTGTGTGTGTGTGTGTGGCAGCAGCGTGTAACCAAAGGAAGCTTTGCCCCTGAACCAGCGAGACTAACCTGAGGGAAACCGTATCAGCTGACCTGTTTCTCCTCCAAAAACCTCAAAGCAGAAGTTAAGACAGATGCAGTCAGGAGAGGTGACCTCAGCCAGACCTTCTACCAACAAACCGCAGTTATTTTACTCCGCCAGACAAGAAAATGACACACAGCACAGACGAAACATAAACTCCAAAAAATAGTTTCTTTTTAACGTCTTCCAGCGCTGTCAACACTTTAAGCGCTTCTCTTTTGTCTGCGAGATCCTCTCATGTAAACATATCAGTTGTGTTAACCGTTATCTGCCACGATTAAAGTGAATTACTGCAGCCAGCGGACGCAACGTGATGTAGTATTACGGCTCAGATGGTGTGTGTGACACGCAGAATTAACAACAACAGCGTTTTTCTTCACACTGGGCTGATATAAATGTTTAATCAGGCTTCGGCGGGAGTTTTTTAATAATGAATTGGAACTTTTTCAATCAGAAAATCCAAGACGCTTGTTTGAAAAGGCTGTTGCTTCAACGCTAATTATTTATGAGAAAATTAAAGCTGCTCCGAGGTGAAATGAGTAACCCTGCAAACACTCCTGCTGTTACACTCTGAGAAGTACATGCGCTAACTAGAACCAGGAAGGGTTCTTCAGCTTGTCCTCACAAGAGAAACCTCTTTGGTTCCTGGTAGAGTCTTTGATAAAAGTTCCATTTGGAAACCTTTCAGACAGTTCTACCCAGAACCCAACATAAGGGGTTATTCGTAGAACCATCTGTGAAAGGTTTCACCCGGAGCCCCCTTTGGGGGTTTTATCCAGAACCTTTCCACTGCAAACAAGAACAAACCTGCAGGGTTCTAACTAGAACCTTTTCATATTCTAAGGGTTTTATCTAGGGTTGCACCAAGGCCCTTTTTATAGTCTAAGGGTTTCATCTAGAACCCACCTGCAGGGTTCTACCAAGAACCTTTTTATATTCTAAAGGTTTTACCTAGAACCCAGCCAGCGGGTTCTACTAGAAACCTTTTGTAATTCAAGGGGTTTATCTAGAACCATCCATTTCATATTATGGTATAAATATAAATAACCCTTGACTAAAGGGTTCTTTATGGGAACCTTGTTCTTAAAAAAGAACCTTTGACAAACCTCTCCCTCAAAAAACAGTTCTTCAGAAGTGACTCCTCAGCCTTTAAGGAGGAACCCTTTTGGAACCCTTATTTCTAAGAGTGTAGCTTTGATATAAAAACGACCACCTGAAGTCATAACATAAAATTTTTCCCATCTTGCTCATTAGGGCTGATATTATGATATTATAAGGGCATTATAGCCAAGTCGGAGAGACACAGAACGGGAGAGTGCCAGTCAGAACCACACACACACACACACACACACACACACACACACACACACACACACACACACAGAGTCCCGTTGACTGTAATGATATTCTTTGATAGCCTCCCTCTCCTCGGCGCTCCATCTCGGCTGTGTTAGATCCTTGAATCCCGGACTTAATGGACGATAACTGAAGCCATGCAGCCTCTCGCAGCCGCTACAGAAACACCAGGCGACTTCGAGATTCTCATCGGAGCCATTGAGCTGAGACGGCACATTCTTCACGGATCCAATGTACTTGGATGTGCGATAGTTTCACCGAAATATACTTGCTTGTTAGGGCTTGTGATGAAAAGAAGCACTGGCTGAACCCGATGCTGCGATGTTGAAAGAGCGAGACCTAGATTGTTTTTAGAGCAGATGTTACAACGTGCAAACACATAACAAATGCTATTTGTTCTATTCACTCCTTCAGGCAATTCAGTCCACTAACATGAAGGT
>JAJHUR010089901.1:0-18632 GCA_027495735.1 Lutjanus campechanus | reverse complement strand
GACGCTCTGCCTCCTTTGATGAAGCGGTCCAGGATGTACTGAGGGACCTGAGTGGTTTTGCCGCAGCCCGTCGCTCCTCTGATGATCACCACGGGGCTGCTGTCGATGGCGGCCATGATCTCCTCCTCAAACTGTTTGACGGGCAGCTGCTCGCGCTCAGACAGGATCTGAACCACACGAGAGTTTTATGTTTCTACGTTCTGATGTTCACTTGTGAGTAAATCACAACAGGACGTCTGTGTTTCAGTGAAAACAGACCGACTGACCTTCTGCAGGTTGTCGTCATGTTCCAGCTGGTACATCAGCTCATCACGCAGGTCGCCGCTGATCTGCTCCGGAGTGCACTGGAGGAGGGAGAAATAAAATATTTCAGGTCGCACCCTCTCAGTGGTGACATCACTACAGAGCAGCCAATAGCAGGTGAGCCCGCCATCTTTAATGACTGACTTTCAAAGACATCCTAGAAAACTGTGACTGTCACAGTACAGTTAAAAATACAAACACAGCTTTCTGCTTTATAATGACTACAGATGCAACAGATCACAGTTGTTCCATACAGAGTGTGTATGCAGACCACATGTAACCATCATAGTGTGAAACACAGTTTTACTGTTACTTTTATAGAAGTCATCTCAACAGCAACATGTGCTGTTAATATCATGTTACTGGAGGGTCGGACTGTCACTGAAATAAAGAAGAAACGTCCTGATATTAAAATGGCTTCAAAGAAAAAAAGCCTGCAGGGAGGAGGAGAAGGGGGTGAAGGGGAGCTTTCATCAGACAGAGGACAGAATAAGTGAGGACGTTCTAGAGGCAGTTTCTCAGCCTCCTCAGGTGTTTCAGTTGTTTATTAAAGACTCACAAAGGCGAGCGGTCCCTCATCGATGTTGCTGCTGGTCCAGGGGTTCCAGTTGACCTGCGGAGGCGACCACGGGACGACCCCGGCTCCACTTTGGCGCTGTGACGGCTCAAACATCGCCATCTTCCCCTGAACCAGAGACACCGAGCTGCTGGGGTCTGCAGGCTGGACGGACGGAGACAAGTTACAGTCAAAGACGGTTTTCTCGCATATGAACCATCATTAGACGGATCCCAACAGTGATCAGTGGTCAGTTTTGGGGGCTCAGGTGACTCACAGGTGGAGGGATCTGGACTCCCAGCTCCTGGACCACAGCGGCCAGCTGCTGCTGCAGGTCTGGAGACACGTTCACCTCGAACACCTCCAACTGGACAAAGAAAATCCCACAGCAGAGAGTGAAACACATTTAACAGCCCACCAACACAGCCGATGTCTCAGTTAAATGTTTAAAGCTACAACAGGGTTTGATCCTGAAGCCTCTTTATGATGTCGGCCACCAGCTCAGATTCTCCTTAAATCAGATGAAACCCGCCTGTGTTGACATTTTCACACACAAAGCTACAGCGAGCAGTACGTTAAAAGTAATCTTTATTTACGTCATTTGATTTTTAATGTTATATTTCATGGTTATGTCTGAGGGAACACTCCTGTTTTTGTCCACACAGTTCCTTGTGGCAGCTTTAAAAGATCTCTCCTGCCGACGTACCGTTTCTCCTTCCTTCTTCTTGGTGACTCCTGAAAACGCCTCGATGACCCCGAGGTGGTACAGCTGTCGCACCAGTGACAGAGCGCACGACTGAGCCGCCAGTTTCTTGTTGGAGCCGTGCTCTCGAGCCGTGATCCCTGCAGAACAGACGGAGCACAAACCGCGGTGACCTTTGACCCTCTGACTCGACATAAATGACTCACATGAAAAAGGAAAAATCGGAACAAAAACTGCTGTTTTTACAAACATTACAAGTGACACCAGTGATCTGAGCGAACATAATGCAGGGTTGGAAATTTTCTACATTTTCCTTGAAAATGTTAATCAATTAACCATTAATAATTAAGACACAACGTGCATATTTACTAATTTTTTTCTCTGTTTTTTTGCATTTCAACTTTAAGTTAAAGTTTCCTTATTGAGCAAATGCCTCCGCCAGACAAAACAGTGCCAAATGAGGGGGAAAAGGAAGTGCAGGGACTCGATTAGTGCAGTGGACCTTGAGACGGGTCACCCAGCCAGACCAGCCGGACCCCGATCGCCACAGGAAGAGAGCCGGGATAAGAGCTAAGCTAACTCGGCTCAGACCTGAGACAGCGAGTCAGAGAGAGATGCATCATCATCGACCCACTGTGATTCTTCATCAGCCCACATCCTCCTCCTCAAACCCCCACAGAACAGATGCAGAGGATCTAACAAGTCTGACCGGAGGTGAAGTTAAAGCTAGTGTTAGTTAGCTGGACATGCTAACATTTGTTGCTTCTGTTAGAGCAGATGAAGACAGAGTTTAATCCGTTCACCACATGTTTCATGTTTTTGAGATAAGCAGAGTATCGCTCTTCTCAGAGCCTCCTGCTCCTCTTCAACATAGAGGAAAATGCACCCTGGTTACAGTTGCTTATCTATGATTGGAGAGTTGCTGTTTGGAGGCGGGGCTTAGCAAAGGGTCAATTGGCTATTGGAACACAAGTATGCATATGGTCCTTGTGGTTGAGGAGTTATGTTATTTTAGATGTTTTTGCCTAGAAGGCTGGTTAAGACGGAGAAAATACAAAGTCAACGTCTCTTACTTCTGCCGAGCTGTCTCACAAACAGCTGCATCTCCGCGATGAAGCTCCTGCAGACACAAACACAAACATCACAGCTTCACTTCCTCCGGGTTTTTCAAAATAAACACAGAAATAAGGCATGAAGAACACTTAAAGTGAAGAGACTCACCTGCAGTGATCTCAGGAGGAAGCTTGTATGTTTTTCTGCCAGACTTGGGATTAAAAAACACCAATCAACAGCTTTGACTCAGGGGTCTCCTGGCTGCTCGCTGCCCTGCCGTGAACAGTGACACCAGAAATCACAACCAGACTCCACTGAGCCCCGAGCTGCACCCATGGGACAGCTTTAGTTCACCTAAACGCTGTCCCATGTCTTCCTTCAGTGTGACTGTGAGTTCTGGCGTCACGTTGGCGTTTCCTCACGCAGCAAATATTCAACACACGCCCACTTTCACCAGCTAAATGTTGGTCCTTTTCTAACTGGATGAAATGACTTAATCAGTCATCAATCAGTTTTTCTCTTAAATTTGCACCATCAGCTTGCAATGTTTTTTTTTGTTCCTTACAAATAAAGAGGTGCATTAATTTAGAGTGTCAGCAGCTGTGATTTCTGTTAAAAACCTTTTGCACTAATTATTTATCTGAGAAGATGAATTAATGTTGTTCTGTACACGTGTCCTGGGACACATGTTCCTCACAAACTTATTTTCCATCTCTCAACATGTTTCAGATTTAAGAGAAACCTTCAGTGGCTAAACATGGATTTAAATTTAAACTGATGTGATCAGAATATTTTGGGGTTTAACAGCTGACAACTGACTGATTTGACCCTTTAAATTTAATTCCAATTGAAATCTGCATTAAAACAGACAAACATTGTTTTTAACCAGGATTTTGCTGGTGTGTGGGGCATCTCTCAGCCTGCTCTCTGCAGCTGTTTAACAGTTGTGGGTTTGACATCAGGTTTGTTGGAGGTGGAAGAATCAAACAGTGAGATCTCTCTGGTGTAGCCGACACACTCCGGAGGTCTCTGGGTTTACAGCAGTCCAGCAGAAAAACATACAGGAACATCCCGGCACACATCTGAACACCAAGTGACGGATTTCAAATACAAACCAGCCCTGAGGGGCTTTAGGAGACTTGGATTACACCAGACGAGCAGTATGGAGACATTTTATGTTCTTTTCTGCTGTTTTTTACATTTGAAAACTGGTCACCATTCACTTCCACTGTTCAGGAGATTTGGTTTTCCTGTGAAGTAGCAGCAGTTTTGTGGACTAACAGAATAAAAACTGACCTTCGATCAGCGTGAAGGTGAGGAGATACCAACTGTCCTTTGTTTAAAAGATGACATATTACGCAAAATACACTTGGTCAACAAAAATAAACACCTGGTGTCTCTAAAGATGCTAAAAATATGACATACTGCTATCTTCTCTTTTTTTTCTTACTCCCCTCTTCCAGAACATGTACGAGTCCGATTTACTCCCTTTGATGTCAGTAAGGATTTAGCACCACCTCTAGACAGGTGAGCGCCCCGCCCACTGAATACAGAGTGAATTATAGTGGGCGGTGCCTCCATCCCTGAGCAGGGAGCTGACCAATCAGAGCAGACAGAGCTTTTTAAAGTGTTTCAGACAGATGGTGAAGAAACGATCTGCAAAAATAGCCAGAATAAGAAAAATAATGTGTTTTATGCACATTAAAACCCAGAAATCTGTTCTATTAGAACCCACAAATAAAAAATATGATATAAACCACAAATGAGCATAATATGTCTCCTTAATTATAAATAATTCTGCGGAGACTCACAAGCTGAACTAACTAGAAATCAAGTTTCGCCAAGTCTCAGATGATTTCATAATTCATCACTGAATATTTTGTAAACAGCATGTTAACTAGTTTCTAACATCATTTCAGTTTCTGGGGGTATTGACGGGTACTTATTAAATCATGAGTTTCATGGGATCTGCTTGCATCCACAGATTAATCAATCATTAAACTAACAAACCACCGGACACTGCAGCTGAATACGTCTGTGTGAACATCTTTAAATCTTCTCTAACCAGCAGCTCAAACTGTTTTCTGATCCAGACCTGTTGTGATCCGGTCCCACTTGGCTGTATTTATACTCAGCGTTGGTTTTCTCCTTCTGGAAGAACTGGTTCAGACGAGCCTTGGCGTTCTCCAGGGTCCAGTTACCATGGAGATTAGCGTTCAGGTCCACCTCCTCCGACTCCAGAGTCTGCAGGGATGAAACACGACAGAAAAGTGAGTCCTGTGGCTCCAAAATACATTCGCTCGTTCCATGAAGTATTTGATCTTTCCAGAGTCGGCTGACTCTGTGTCGTACCGCCTGTGCTTCCTGTTCGTCTCTCCTGGCGTAGTACTCCTTCAGGTTGGCTCCTCGCTCCCACTGAGCTCCTCCTGCTCCTCCTGCTCCTCCTCCTCCTCCTCTTCCTCCCCACCCAGAGTTTCCTCCTCCTGAGTAACCGAGTCCAGTCACGCCTGGTATGGGCCCGCCACCACCGTCTTCTAACAACAACAACAAACACATCATCAAAATTTTTTACTTTCTGAAATTTGGCATATGGCGGCGTCCACAGTGATCCATCACGACGGACGATGATGTCACATTTCTGCTACCTTCTTCTGCAATAAAGCTGAAAAATATAGGAGATGTTTTATTACTGTGCCTCAGTTAAAACTAATCGATTCTGAAAACAGTTGTTGATTCATTTGATAATGGATTAATAATCGAGTAATGGTTGCAGCTCTAAGCAGATGAAGGACCTGTTGGACACAGAATGATACCTTGTTCAGCTTTGACGACAAGGTGAGGTGGCAGAGGACCGCTGGAGGGGAGGTTCCCGAACCCTCCGTCACCGTTTCCTCCTTCTCCTCCTCCTCCTCCGTCAGGCTGGTCTCCTTCTGGAGCGCTCACCTGGTGACACAACACACAGACTTTGATTTCACTCTATGATCTGATTCACCAACACTCACACGGGGCTGTTTGTAAGTTGGTTTGTGGACCATCAGACTTGTTGTAAGGTTATTTAAATCTAAGGCTGGGTAACATATCTACATTAGAATCATATGGAAACACTGCAATGCTCTAAGACTGGGGGATTGGACTAATATATTGTCTAGTGCCAGTTTGTATTTTTGGACCATTTTTGTCATTTTATTTTTTATTTTGTCTGCAGAGTGACAGTCGCTGCTCTGGTCCAGCAACACAGGACACGCTCACACAGCCGGACCATGAGTGCTCTGAGCTGGGTGAAGAGTGAGAGGACAACAGCCTGCAGAGTCTTTACACTCTTTTCACACAGTAAGTTAAAGATTTAAATCAACAAAACCAGAGTTGGTGATTGTTGAAGGAGTGGACAGATGAACAAAGACAGTTTAGGTTCTACATGTTTTTCTGTTGAGGTTGAATGAAGAGTGTTTTCTGAGGAGTTAATGAGTCAGTTAAGCTCATCTTAGCTCAGTAAAAGAGAGAGAAATACAACTGCACACTTTCTGAGTGTAAGTTTCTGTCTTAAAGGGAAAATATGTGTGAGAATATTTAATTTCTTCACACTTAGTAAGTTTATTGATTTTACTGAGTGTAGGGAACATACGTAGGGTATGCACCAGGGAATTTGCTGCTTGCACACACCTCCCAGCTGAGACTCGAGAGGATGGGAAGAGGTGGGAGGGGCGAAGATATCGCCCAACCCTAATTTCCTGCATGGATGGTGAAGCTGTGACTCTGATTGGCCTATATTTGTTGGCTTTGTTGGTTAGGTTCAGGTAGGAGGAGTGTGACTGAGTGTAAAGACTTGAAGCAGCTCTTCAGTCAGTAACCTGCTTTTGTAATGCACCATCAGGCTCAAACTGAGATGCCTGAGAGTTGAGTTTTTGAAAAAATTTAGGTGGAAAGAAGTAGGGTGGCTGTGATAAACGTAACTCTCCGAGACAGCTGCATAATAAACCTGCTCTCCTCATTACTCAGGGTATCTACTGTCAAAGCTGTAAATATCTTTCCAATGTCCTCATAGTTTTAGAGTTCTCAGAGTTTTACTGTTTTTCACAATTGCTAAAACACTAAACTCATTCTCTGAACCAAAAACTGTAAGAGCTCATATAAAAATAATTAAATCATCGTTTATCATGTCATTTACAGAACAACAGGTATAGCATGCTGACCCCCACAGCTGGGACCTCTGCTGCACCTATCTCCCCTATTCGGACCAGGTAGTTGACAAAGTCCCTGGCAGCGTTGGTCTGAGCGTCCTTCTTGTTGGTGGAGTTGCCCATCCCGATGTAGTTGAAGCCATCAACACGGACCTGCACAGAGGAGAGTTCAGGTTAGAAAACAGGCTGGAGTCGGGCAGCCAAGTACAAAGAAGCACACTTTGAACTTAGGATGTGTGAAACTACCTGAACCACAAAAGATCACACAGAAAACTCACCTCACACATAAACTTGGGCCTGTTTTTGTTTCCTGCAGTTCGAATGTCGTAGTTGGGCGTCAGCTTCTTTTTTCCACACCAGGCATACAGGAAGTTCTTGATGTCCGCCATGGTGGACTGACGGGCGGGGGACTCTCCTCCTCTGTAGAACCTTTAATCTGAGAAATGACAAACTCCTGTCAGTTAATCAGCAAACTTCTTCAAAGTCACTGCCACTACTCCTTTCTGGGATCCCTACAGACAATAACTGCAGTATAGATATATGTACTTTATTCATCTCAGTGAATAAACATAACATATATACACATAACCATAAAACATATATTTATATATAACACCACTGAAAAAAATAAATAAAATAAAATAAAATGATAGAAAAAGCTTTAGCCTACCCTATGATAAAAAGATATCAAAGCCAGAGCAATATTAGCCCATTACAGATATACAATACGGAATGTTTTCCATAGTATACTGTACATTACCTAATACTACCTGCCACCAAAGTTATTCCTTTAGTATAAATATTACCTAATTTAAAAAAGAGAGAAAGTCAGAACCAAACTCCACACAGAAATCAATACATTCTCTGCTTTGTTAATACAGGGACCGTGACTCGACTGTAATATCATGACTTAAGATTTTTTATGAATAAATAAAATCCTCCATCTGATTCGGGATGGACCTGATGGCCGAAAGAGCAAATAACATGAGATTATATCAACAACAGACCCGTTTCATCTGTACAGGCTGTCTGTCTAATCAGAGAAGGATAATCGCTTTAATTTCACAGGTTTTCAGTGGAGTTTGGTTCAGTTCCAGACGAATTATTTGAAACAGTAGAGATAATTGGTTATGCTAGTCATGAAATGAATCTAAGGATTAACCAAGAAACTCTGAATTTTAATGATTTATTTCGTCATTTACTGCACATCTAACGGGATGTTTGCTGCTAATGTTAGCAAACACGCCCGGTTTAGCTTTGTTAGGAGCTGCTATCGTCCTAGCAGCTAACTAACGTTAGCTTCAGACTGTACCCTAAAGATAAATTATTAGTGTCTTTTAAACACTCCGGAGTCAGTCAGTATTTCAAAGTTGTTGAAATAATAACACAGACTTTGTACAGGTTTGCACGAAAGCTCAGTTTAAATAAAGTTAACAACAGATTGAATCAATGAGTGACAGAATCAATGAGTGAAGCGGGACTGCAGCTAATTCAACGTTAACGTTGCATTATTTTGTTCCGCCGCCGTTTCTGCGATACTACAAACAAAAATAACATTTAGTGAGCAAATATATTAATGAACAGTACCTTTATTACCCACAACCAGGACAGACGAGCTTACAGTCCCTCCACACACCGACAACTTGCTGCTATAACCGGAAATTTCAGTGTTGTTTATATAAATGTGATGCTGCTCGGTGAAGTAGCAGCTTTTTCTCTCAGTACCGCCACCTACTGGACCGGAGTGAGAAGGACATCACATCACATCTTCATCACATCATCATCATCACATCACATCACATCACATCATGATCACATCACATCTTCATCACATCACATCACATCAAATCATAATCACATCACATCTTCATCACATCACATCATCATCACATCATCACATCACATCACATCATCATCACATCACATCTTCATCACATCACATCACATCAAATCATAATCACATCACATCTTCATCACATCACATCTTCATCACATCATCACATCACATCACATCAAATCATAATCACATCACATCTTCATCACATCACATCTTCATCACATCATCATCACATCACATCTTCATCACATCACATCACATCAAATCATAATCACATCACATCTTCTTCACGTCATCATCATCACATCACATCACTTCACATCTTCATCACATCACATCATCATCATCATGTTAAGCTCTCAGAGACCAGAAGCAGCAGAAAATAATATAAAAGAATAAAACCAAATATAAAAACAGGGGAAATAACTGAGATTAATAAACAAGATAAATATGATGAGGTAGCATCCTATTTACAGTATATATCATAAATAAAGGAACTTGGTTGATGCAGGTTAACGTCTAAGCATATTTTATAAATGGATTGATTTGATGTCAAATATTACGTAAAAATAGAACAATTTGTGAGGATAACATTAAAAATACAATACACTATATCTGTTTTTTAAATAAATGTGACACGTTTACAAAAACAGTGAATAATTATATTGCTTTATTTTATTTTATTTCATTTCGTTTGATATTTTTATCCTTTTCTGTTCTGATTTTAATCAATAATATATCATCTGTAATGTAGCATATGTGTGCATGAAGGCACTACAACTATAATTTTGGTGTGCAACCTTGTGTTGTGTAATAGTAATAACAGATGACCTTGATATCTTGAAATACATTTACAAATGTAATAAAGTAATATGTAGTATTAGAAACAGTACAAATAAAATATGTGTTGATATTAAGACAATATATTGAATGAAATAAAAGTGAACATGTAAAGTACAATGTAAAGTACAAAAATGCACAAATCTGTAATGAGAGAAGATTTTTTAATTAATTAATTTATTTTTTGTATTTTAAGAATAATATTTCAACTTTATTCTAAACATTATTATTTTCTTTAAAAAAATGCTAAAGTAAAAAAGAACAGAAAAATAGAAACAAAAGAACGTTTTAACTGTGGGGGGGGTTAATAAATCCAACATAAAACTAAAGATAATGTACAAAATCTGCAAAACTTCAAACGACATTGAGTGACGTCACCGCTGGACCTGTCCAATCAGAGGAGAGTCTGTGTGTTCACCGTGCGGAGCGCGCGAGCTGTTTCTTCTCCTCCACCAACCGCCGCTTCGCCGGTAAGTCCTCTGATCTCTGCCGTTAAACTCGGTGAAACAGCAAGTAAACAGTCGGTAATGTTCCGGTACACAGAGAACAACCAGTCACCGAGCTGAAGTCCGGGTTTATCTCTTTCTAACACTTTAAAACACTTTAATGTTCTCCATTTACCAGCTAACAGCGGCTAGCTTGTGCTAACAGTTAGCTAGCTCAACCGTCACTGAGAAATACAGCCCGTTCTACTCTCCTCTGTTCTATTCTGTTCTCCTCTACTCTGTTCGGTTCTTTTCTGTTCTTTAAGTTTGTGTTTTATAACTTTGATGACAGAGGAAACATTTGGACTCAGTTCTGCTCACAGTTTGGGACAAATAATGAAGTATTTTCATTATTTTATGTTAATTAAAAATTAATTGTAATATATTGATAACTGAGTGCTAACAGCTGAGTCTGAACATGTATATATCTGTCTGTATGGTGTAAAAAAGTGAATTTTTAAATAATGCTTAGTTATTTGTTATTACTGATCATTCACTTCCTTTACATTGGGAATGGAGTGATGAGACTAAAAAAATCTGGTTATCTTTAGATTAAACAGTTATTTTTTTTATGTATTGTGTATGTAATTGTGTGTGTGTGTGTGTGTGTGTGTGTGTGTGTTTGTTCCAGCAGCAGTTCAGTGTGTCAGGGTTCATATGAGCAGCAGTGATGAGCAGCAGAAGCCGCAGGTCCTGGTAAGAGCTGAGTACACACACCTGTCACACACCTGTCCATTAACCAGTACATTGTTTGGTTGCCAGCTAATTGTGATATTATTATATTAGAATAACATGTGACATCTTCAAATGTGTTGTTTTGTTCGATCAATAAGCCAAAACCCAGAGAGATCCAGTTTACTGAGATAAAAAAATACAACAGAAAAACAGAACATCTGAGTCAATAGAGACGATCAATTGTTAAATAGACAGACAGACAGTTTCACAGCTGTAATCCTGCGTCTTGTCTCCTGTCTCAGTACAAAAAGTCGCTCCAGTTGTTTGGGACATCGAGGACTGGATGGACGATTTTGTAGAGTGACTCTACAGAAGCCTGGATGGGCAAAAGACGAGGTAACTGTTAGCATTCAGGGCTAACTGTGTGTCTTGCTCCTTCACAATAAGAGTCCTCTGTGTGAAGTGTTTCTGTTGTTCACGCAGTTCAAGGCTGACTGACTCTGAAGTCTCAGAGAACATTATTGATTGATTGTCTCTCCATGATATTTACTGTCACATCAGTGTGTCTTTAGTGCTGAGATCCTGAAGCACAGCTCAGTCTGATGATGATGATGATGATGATGATCTTCCCTGGCAGGATGAGAAGCTGCACAGGCTGGTGAAGGAGTTAGGATCGAGCAGCTGGATGTCAATTTCTCTTCATTTTAAAGTGAGTGGTTTGATTTGATGTCTCTTCACTCTGTCAGCGTCTCACCTGTTACAGGTGTGTTTCATGTGACCGATGAGCTGAACTCAGATCGTTTCTGAAATCATTCACTCATTCACTGCTCAGTACTCACTATCTGTAGATTTAATGGTTGCCGCTCCTGTCCTCACTGTGTCTCTGTTGTGTCTCAGGGTCAAAAGTCAGATGTGGACTGTCAGAGGAGGTGGCAACACATCAAGAATCCAGACCTGGTCAAAGGTCCCTGGACCCAGGAGGAGGACGAGAAGGTGAAGACTCATAAGTCCCGCCCCCTACATCTGAGCAGATGGGACATGGGCTTAAACCAAAACACTGATGTGCACGTCAGATATAAACTTCTCAGAGATGGACGACGATGACTCCGCAGCCGCCACATTAATGCGTACTGATGCATTTCACGCAACACATCAGATTTTGTTACACAGTAACAACATATACTGAATGGCTGATCTTCACTAGACTGCCAGGATGATATAAGTTAATCTGATCTGTCGCTGTCTGACTGAACAGCTTCATAGAAATGATATTTTACAATTCTTCATATTTTATTCCAACGAATTTCATTAAGGCAAGTAATTCAGTGCTTTTAAAGTCACGATATTAAGCTGATACGGATCCCTTATGTTGTTTGTGGTCAGACGCTGGTGCTATGCCTCCAGCAGGCTGGCACGCGGTGCCTGTCGCGGTGTTAGATACAGTCGGTTTAATAAAGTCAGTGATCACAAGTTAGAATTATAAATTTATTCTATAAAAAAAACAACCTTTTATTCACCGAGGTTTGGATTCTTTGGGAGATTTTAGCGTCTTTCTTCTGTGACAGACACATTTCACTACTGCTAGCTGTTGGAGGTAAATCCGTCCGTATGCTGCATCCCTGATAGTATTTAACCCAGAAGTCATTTGGAAAAGTATGAATCCAGTGTTCTTGAAGATTTGGGCTTTCACTTGGAGTTTTGTCTGAGATTTAAATGTGGCACGAAAGTTCTCCTTGAACCTCAGTTCCGTGCGTTTGATCCTCCTTTAGACAGCGTAGCCACAGTTTGCATACTCATCATTTAATATTTTGAACTAACTGGTGGCGACATCGTGTTGTGTGTCTTAGATGGTGGAGCCACAAGTTACTCTCCTACCTGCATTAAGGGTCAGAAGTGTTTGAATTCATGGTGCTTTGTTCTTGGTAATCAATTAATTATAGCTGCAGTAAGCTCCACCATCATATGCACACACACACACACACACTCCCTCTCCCTCTGTCTCTCTCTCTCTCTGTCTCTCTGCCTGTCTGTCTCTCCCTCTCTCTCTTAACTGCACATTCGCCACAACCTCTGGTAATATCGCCAAAGGAAAAAAACAAAAACTGTTGTTCATCCCTTCAATCGTCAATATACGATTGGATTGCCAATCAGCACAAGCCTATTGTCAATTAATCTGTCAATCATTTTCTCAATTAATAGATTAATTAATCCTGTTACAGTCTTGTCAGTTGTAAAATATGTCAGTGTGCTTCATGACCTTTTTTTTTTTTTTTTGGTGAAAAATGTCAATCAGTGCTTCCTAAAGTCCAAGATGACGTCCACAAATGTCTTGTTTTGTCCACAACAAGCTGAAATCAGAGAATCGGGACTTCTCCTTTTTTTTTAAAAAAATGTCTCAAAACGATTAATTGATTAACGAAATTGTTGGCGATGAATTTAATAATCGACTGATCGGTTAATGGTTGCAGCTCTACAGTCTATGCTCACGTTTTTTAAAATTTATCTGAACTCACTGATTATGTTGATTTGTGTCTGAACTCCTTCATAAATGAATGATGTGCTGTGATGTCACTTCCTGTGCAGGTCATTGATCTGGTTGAGAAGTTCGGCATGAAGCGCTGGTCGCTCATTGCCAAACACCTGCACAGTCGTAACGGGAAGCAGTGCCGCGAGCGCTGGCACAACCACCTGAACCCGACGGTGAAGAAGAGCGGCTGGACACTGGAGGAGGACAGCGTCATCTGTCAGGCCCACAGACTGCTGGGAAACCGCTGGGCGGACATCTCCAAACTGCTGCCCGGCAGGTACGCACGTCAGTCAGGTGTCTGTCTGTCTATCTGCAGGTGTCTGTCTCCAGGTGTCTGTCTATCTGCAGGTGTCTGTCTGTCTGCAGGTGTCTGTCTCCAGGTGTCTGTCTATCTGCAGGTGTCTGTCTGTCTGCAGGTGTCTGTCTGTCTGCAGGTGTCTGTCTGTCTGCAGGGGTCTGTCTGTCTGCAGGTGTCCTGTCTGTCTGCAGGTGTCTGTCTGTCTGCAGGTGTCCTGTCTGTCTGCAGGTGTCCTGTCTGTCTGCAGGTGTCTGTCTGTCTGCAGGTGTCCTGTCTGTCTGCAGGTGTCTGTCTGTCTGCAGGTGTCCTGTCTGTCTGCAGGTGTCTGTCTATCTGCAGGTGTCTGTCTGTCTGCAGGTGTCACACACAGACGGATAGACAGACAGACAGTTTGACAGCACGTCTTGTTCTCAGGACTGATAACTCCATCAAGAACCACTGGAACTCCACCCTGAAGAGGAAGGTGGAGAAGGAGGGATACCTGCAGGTGTTACACCTCCACAGCTCCTCCAACACCTCCTCTAACTCCTCATCCAGCTCCTCCTCCTCCACCAGAGCATCCTCCAGGACCTGTGGCCCCCGCAGCACCGCCAGCATCCCCACCAAGGTCATCATCCACCCCCCCACACCCCCACCACCCATTCATGACAGTAACAGTGATGATGATGATGTTCATGTCTCCTCCAACAGGCTCACAGTCTGTCCAGCGTGAAGGACGAGTCCAGCTGCTCCTCCACCGATCAGAGCGTGTGCAGATGTCATGGAAACCACGCCCACCTGTGCTCCATCTGTGTCCCCGCCTCCTCCTCAGGTTACAACTCCTCTCTGAGCATGTGTGAGCTGACAGCGCCCGTGGAGCTGATGGAGGCGGTACATCAGAGTTTTATTTTATCTTTTGAAACATATCTGAGGCTTTTATTTTGGAATGCAGATAGGGTGTTTTTTTAGAACCCTCAGCTTCGCCTCTCAGGCTGTCAGGCTTCTCTGTCTGTTTTCTAATTATACATGAAGAGAATATTCACTATGTATTTAAAATATTTCTCTCACAGCACAGGTGAACGCAGACAGAGCTCATCATTAAACTTGTTTAATTTAATTTAATTAATCAAGCCTGACTTCATGACAGAGCCAAGAGACCTGGAGCTGTGACCTGAAGGAAGTGACCTCATCGCTCTCTGCCTGTTTGTACAGAGACAACAGCGACCCATCAATTATTGATCTGAGCAGGACTCATGTAAGAAAACAAATATCTGATTTATAATCTGTAGCCTTAATTATCTGCACATTATTTTCTTGATTAAAGTGATATTCCATTTTGTGAGAATAACTCACTCAGTATGTACTCACCACTATGCCGATGTGATGATGGGTGAAGGTCTTCAGTTCACAAAACAATTTTTTAGGAGAAGCAGGGTAGCAGCCTCATCCAGTACAATGGCAGAGATCGGTGACCACGGAAAAAACGTTAAAAAAAGAACACAAACAAACACAAAATGTCTCCATCCTGCTTGTGTGGTGTAATCGGTAGGATGTAAACATGGCGTCGACCTCGCGAGACTTGGTATACATCTTAATGGACGCATGTGCAGAAGTCTCGCGAGATCGACGCCATGTTTACATCCTACCAGCTACATGCTACACTTGACATTTCTGCTAAAAACATGGCGTAAATGGCGTCTTTTGCGGTTAATTTTTAATGTCGCGGCTCGCGGACACTTGGATTACACCACACAAGCAGGATGGAGACATTTTGTGTTTGTTTTGTGTTCTTTTTTTTTTAAACATTTTATCCGTGGTCACCATTCACTGCCATTGTACTGGATGAGGCTGCGACCCTGTTTCTCCTAAAACTCCAGGATTGTTTTGTGAACTGAAGACCTTCACCCATCATCACATCGGCATAGTGGTGAGGACATACTGAGTGGATTATTCTCACAAGGTGGAATATCACTTTAATCTGATTAATTGTTCAGTCTATAGAATATCATCACAGTCTCTCAGAGGTTACATCTTCATATTGAAACTTTTTTCACCTCAAAACTAAAAAATCTTTAGTACTCTACTGCAGTAAATCTTCAGTCACAGAGGCAACGAGTACTAATCTGATCAGTTCACTTATTAAACAAAGGGTTTTTGAGGGTGGAGCGTATTTCTCCTCTGTATTTGGAAATGAGATGTAACAGCAACTGAAAGTTTGTTTCGTGTACCTGCTGAGTCGTCCTCTGTAATGACAGCGTGTGATGTCATCTGAAGGTCACAGGTGTGAAGGAGCAGCTGGTGAACGGTGAGGGCGGAGCCTCCATCATGGACTCCTCCTCCTGGAGCAGGAGCAGCACACAGGGAGCTGTGAGCTTCTCCCCCTCTGAGGTGAAGACACAACAACACTGCTGTCTGTCCTCATCTCAACCTGTCCACTGACATTAATGTTTCATCATGTCCGTCTGTCCGTCTGTGTGTCTTCAGTTCTTGAGTCTGTGTGGCGTTGAGGATCTGAAGTTGCAGCGCCCGGTTCTCACCTCCACCCCCGTCTGTTCCCTCAAACACCCCAGCACCAACCAGGACAACTCCTGTCTGCACTGCAGCCACACCCACAGCAGCCAGTAGGTCAGGGCGGGGTCAGAGGTCAGAGGTCACACTCTGCTTCACGCTTCATACTGGAAACGGTCTGATACCAGTTTTTCCTTCCTTATATATGAGCTTTGCCTGTTGGCCAATACTGATCTGATACCAGAGCATTTTTATTGGTCAAACGTTCTGTCCACTCAGCAAAGAGTCCGTCTCGTTTTCCCCACAACCACAAAACAGTTCTGTCCAGTTCACAATCACAGAAGACAGACAACCCAAAATGAAGCAGACTAAACATAAATAACAAGACTAAACAGATGTAAAGATGTGACGAGACAAAAAAGATATCGATGAAACATACACAACAAGACCTAAAAGATGTAACAAGATGAAAATGATGAAGGAGGTGTAACAAGATGTAACTGACAGTAAATCAGTGTTGATGTGTTCATGAGTGAAGCTGAAGGCAGTTGTTGTGTTCAGGATGCAGTCAGAGGTCACAGAGTTGTGGATGTCGGCTCCTCCAACTCCGACACCTCTGAAGAGCAACGGCCAGGACGAGGTGAGAACACACACACTGATCATCAGGTATTAAACTGACATCTGCTGCACTCATGTGACACACACTCACCTCAGTGTGTGTGTGTTCAGGGGCCAGTGTGTTGGAGCAGGGTGATGAATCTGCCCTGTGAGGAACAGAGGGTTCATCCTGACAGTCAACAGTCCAGCAGCAGCAGCTCTGAGGTCTCACACACACACACACACACACACACAAACACAAACACACACACACACACAACTCCAGTCACGACATTTTCATAAACTCACAGATTTCATTTCAGTTCATTTTCCTCAAACAGAGAGTGACCTGACCTTCATCTATAATCAATAATTCAATTCTAATTAGTCTACAAAGGTTCTGTTTGTCAGGTGTGGACACAGGAACACATAAATACCAGTAAACACCTGCAGAACAACGTGTCACCAGCAGGGTTGGGGAACACTGGAGCTCATGTTCTTATCTTAAATTTCTCTGCTCGTACGAACACGACACTTCAGATTCACCAAACGCTCGTAACTTCACAAAACTGAGTAAATGATCAGCCAGTGTGTATCTGAGCGCACATGCATGAGACTTCATCATACATCAGCACAATTAACACCCCAGTAATACCATATAAGGCTGCACTTCCTGTCCCATATGTTAGGAAGTGTTCATTTATGAAAATGGCATCAAAGAGTAAAAAGAAAAACTTTATGAGTTCAGAGTTTGAAGTCCTGCTTTCAGAGATCCATGAAGGAAAATCTGCCATTTTAACAGCATCAGCAGGGGAATTAAAAGAGCTGCTAAAGCAAAGAAATGGGAACAAGTGCTGTTAATGTTACCGGAGGGTCGGACTGTCACTGAAATAAAGAAGAAACGTCTCAATATGAAAATGACTTCAGAGGAAAAACAGTTGTCAGTTGACTCTGTATTGATATGAGTGCAGAAACATTACAGATGAGTCTTCCTCCTCCTGCTGCTGCTGCAGGCTCCACCCATCACCTAAACCATACAAATGATTTTATATTATTATTTGACATTATTCTAACATGTGGTTTGAAGTTTAGTTTCTCTGTTTGTGGACACTTACTGCTGATGGAAACTTTTACTCTTTCTGCTGCTTCATGATAAACACTTTCAGATAATGAAGCAAGTTTTTTGTGAAGAATTTAGAAGAAATGAAATATTTCAGCTGCTCGACTCACATTCAGATGAGTAGTCCTGTTGGAAGGGAGACGTGAGTCGAACTGGGTCAAACCAGACCAGCACAGGTGTATAGAACAGATTCAATCTGAGAGGCTGAGACAGGAGTCCTGTTATAATCTGTCTCAGGTCCAGACACTTTGAGTCAGGAAGTTAATCTGTGAGGAATTTCTGTCCTCCAGGTCCAGGGAGAGAGTCTGCTGAGCCCCAGCCTGCAGGTCCAGAAACTGTCCAGCTCCGTCAAACAGGGTCAGGGAGAGTCCAGCTGTGTCCAGCAGCAGGCTCCCAGACAGTCCAGCTCCACCTCAGAGGTCCACAGAGAGTCCAGCTGTGTTTTGGGCTGTGAGGAGTTTGGCTGCTTCCCGTTGGAGGGACAGATGGAGGTGTGGTGGTGTCAGCAGCAGCAGCAGCAGCAGGCCGTCAGTAACCTGCACTCTCCTGACTGTCCTGCATACAGAATGAATCACTTTGAGGTGAGAACTGATCCACTCACACTCCGTCTGTCCTCAGACCTGATGTGTGTGCTCAGGTTTCTTTGGAGGGTTTAAAGAATAATTCTGCAGATTTTCTACATTTTTCTTTGCATCATTAACACAGAACCACCAAGTGCTGAAATTTAAGCACAGCTTTTTTAAAATTGGACAATTTTTACTTTGTCTTCATAATATCTATAATAAAAATGGTTAAGAAACTAGATATCAACACTAAAAATCATTAAGAATATATATCACGATCATAGTTCATCAAATTAATCTCAATATGACTTTTATCATATTGCGCAGTCTTAGTTGAAATGTTAGATTTGTTTCCAGTGAGATATTTACTGAGTTTATATCTTTCCTGCTCTCCTGCTCTAGAAATGTTT
>JAJHUR010089896.1:0-10000 GCA_027495735.1 Lutjanus campechanus | reverse complement strand
CAAAACCCAATGATGTTTCTTTTCCTGTAAAACACAATATGACGTGTGTTTACGTAGACTTGAACCAAACTATTTCAGCCAATAGTATCATGATATCCACCGATCAATCAACTTTTAGCGGCACAGAGCTTCACACTGAAAAATGTCACCATACGAAAGCTGCTTACTCTCGAAAAGACTGATCTCAAAATATGCCAAGGTGTCCAAGAAAACAGCATAAATGTGATTGAAATGCTATTTTATCGTGTAGTTTGGACCTGCTTCATGTTAAAATAGTATATTCATTTAAATGCCGGTGAAACAACATCTGTGTCACTTTTCAACTAAATACTAAGAAAGGTTAAGATGTTTTAAAGTCCCTGTAAAGGTAAAAGGAAGTTTTAAAACCTTTCAAACTTATCTTTAAAGCCTAGTTTTAGATTCAGATGGCTGGAACTTTTGATGCCTGGATATTCAAATCAACAAATTTTATAGGGTATTTTGGCAGATATTGAAAATCCCAGCATGTCATTTTGGACAAAATAAGTTTGTGGCTTTTCTCCTGATGCTTTTTTTTAACTGAAGACATAATTTGGGTTTGTCCAGGCTTAATCATGTTTACAATATTGACTTTGTTTATGAGCAGAGTGAAGAGCTCACTCCAGTTTACTTTACTCCACTTCACCACTTCACTTTCTTGACCTTTAAAGGAAAACTCGCCTTGCAGCAGCCCTTTGAAACAAGAAACCCGATGCGTAAATACATAAATATGTAAAAATGTAAACACATAAACAGTTGAAATTACAAATAAACTAAAAGCTAGAGGAATAACTAAAACATTTATTCTAAAACTGAAACACTGACTCTTTAACATTTTGAAAGAAGCTCTTAAGTTCTGAACAAAGATAAAAAAAAAAATAGTATTGAGTCACGCTTTGACAAAAACTCACTGTAAACCCAAAGTCATCTATGACAAAATGTTTCTATCCACACAGATGTTCAGGACTATCAAAATATCGTGAAAACTTTATGTTCACTTGACACCAACACTCAACCCATATAAGACTTTTTTATGTTAGATCAACAAGTTTTGATTTTTGAGTCAGTTTTGCTAAAAACTATATGGCCTATCAAGTCTAAATAGTTCAAGACCAATTATGCACTTAGATTTAGATTTGTGTAAGATGATGAACTGACTCTTCAAACTGAGAAAATGTAAAAATAAATTAAATGTTTTTGATGTTTTTCAGTGTGACTGAACAGTTGTTGGTTCAACGTAATATCTTAAGCTTATTTATCACGTTTTCTCTAGTTCGTTTAACTTAATAAACTCAAATAAGGCTTTAAACTAATTATTCAATCTAAATTTCGTTGAACCAGATCAAGATTATTTGCAATGCACCTTCAAGGATTTGTGTGCCAGCTGTTTCAAATACATTTTTATGTTACAGTGTTTAATTTTCCATCTATTGTCCACAAGTTTATGAACAAAAATGTTATTTTACATTTTTCAAATGTTTATGTCTTTATAACAATTAGCATTTGTGGCTTTAGTAATCCTGTATTTTTGCTGAAACTTTAAAAGCTGTATGGACTGGCCAGGGAAGTTTGTTGCGTGTCTCTCTCCCTTGTTTTCTGTTCTGTCACAACCATTGCAGTCTAATATAGGCATAAAATGGCTTCCCAAAACTTGTATGTTTCTGAGTTTTGTTTCAGAATTAAAAATCAACACAAACTATATGACTGTCAGTTTCCCTCATATCACTATATAGCAGTTTTCCAGGAAAATACAGATGGAAGTGTTTGTGGAAAGAAGAAGATGGACTAGAAAACAACTTTTCTGATGATTTTAAAAATGAACAGATCCGTGGTCTGCTGGCCACCTTTAGCCGCTTTGAAATAAACGGGAGTCAAAAGTGAAAATCAGGATTATTTTCTTAATTTGTGGAGATCTGACTTTTCAGAGGAGCGAGTGTGTCGGGCGGACAGCGTTGATATATTTCACTGTTTTCTGTCGACTTCCTGTCTTCCTCCAGAGATTTCTGCTCCGCTCTGACCTTTGTGTTCAGAGATGTTTTCCTCCCCTGTGTGTGTGTGAAGGTGTGAGCGTATCTGTTTATCTGTTTGTATCTGTGTGTGTGTGTGTGTGTGTGTGTGTGTGTGTGTGTGTGTGTGTGTGTTGTGTAGAACAGGGGAAAACAAATCACCCGCTGTAGTTCTCATTAGCAGCAGTTTTGTGTCAGCGCTGAGAGATCAGCTGTCAGCTCTCGGCCTTCCTCTGCAGCTTCACCTTTTACCGACGATAATTACACCATTTAACGCCAAACACTTCTCAAACAGCGGCCTCCAGACCCACGACTGGTTCAAATGAGAGACCAAAGAGGGTCTCTGCATTATTCACGACAAAGTTGGAGTCTGAATGAAGAGTGTTTAGACTGTTTTCACACTCAGCAGGTTTGTAAACATGAGAGGTGTTCCGTCGAGGTTCTAATGTTCATTGGAAATTTTTCTGAAGCGGAGCATCTGTTCTTTTGCAGACACTTTTCTAATATAATTTAGTGTTGTTTTACTCACATTTTAGTGTTTTTAGGCATAAATAGTCTTTGTTTTCACAGCTAATTTAAATGTGGCGATGGATGTTTTGTGGCAACACTCTACTACTCCACGTTATCTTTTACCTGAATGTCCTGATAGTGTGTATACTATAACCTATATCTATATTAAAGGTGGTAACATTTATAAATACGTATGTCTCCCTCTGTCTTCAATAGGCTGCCATTTTTCTCACCCTTAAACAAAGCTTTTGCACAACAAAGAGCATTTCCACTGCTCAACTCGACTCTTCTTGCTTTTGATACCAGGGTCTTCATTTTTTACTACAGATTCCCTCAGTGTAGTTGGGGATGCGACACAGGGACACAATTCCGGGTGTCCCAACAACACACGGGTGCTTAGGTCTTGAGAAGCTGCAGCCTTTATTCACTGACAAACTCTAAGCTACACTGTACATTTACTGCCAGGCTGACAGCTTTGCTCTGCTGTACTCACTGTCACTGCTACTACTCTCTGTCTCTCACTCACTTAAACATGCACTCATTACACTATGCTGACCAATCAGTGGCCTGCAGTGTTTTCAAATTTTACCTGTCAGTACTGGCTAAGCTTATTTTAAACCTCAACCGAGGTGATACCAAAAAAGTCACGACTATCCTGATTTTGAGTTTATCTTGTTTTTGATCATATTTGAGGTATGATCTTTACATGGAGGATAACAGTGTCCAGGTTCCTGATCATCTGTATGCAGATGTGTTTCTATTGGAGTGCTGAAACCAGGATAAGAGGTTTACATGTGCAGCACATAGCCAGTATCCCAAAAACCTGATCATAACATTCCCAAGTGAATTTCACACTTTGAAGAACTGAACTGCTCCCTGAACAATGAGTGGAAAGAGAAGATTTCATACTTTGAGCATACTTATATTTACAGAACAGCTGGTGGACACTGTACATATTTACAGTTTGCAGTAATTGACAGTAATATTGATGATATTTGATGATTCAGGCAAACCCATATTATGATCAACTACTTGTTTTATTATTTATTCCATCATTATCCATGCACATCAACTACAGTGTGCAGATAAGAGTAGGCAACTAAATCAGTTAGTTAGTGAAAGACTGTAGTCATGATTTTAAGAAAATAATGGCACCATACTTCCTGCAGTGACACTGAAAGTTTGGCATTACACCTATATCATGTGATGCAGAATCGTCCAATGAGAATGTATTCCTGTGAGACTTTATCTGTTATGTCTGGCTTCCATTATTAACATCCTGTAGTGACTTTTTATTGGTCCATGTCATGTGACACTATTAACCACTGACTGATGGCTAATATAGACAGAAAAACACAACGGAAAAACAGAAAAAAGACAGGGACACCAAAATAACTGAACAGTGTGAGATTATTTTGCAACAGCATATTGTTTATTTGTTGTAGAAAATTCATCTGTTGGCACTCTTCTTCTGCTGTTTTTATAAATAATGAAAACAGAACTTCTGATATGTTTGTTAAAATGCTACATTAACTTCGGTAACAGGAGGAATTTCAGTCAGAACTTTGCTAGATTATAAAGCTACCATGACAGTTTCAGGTCAACCAAAATAACAATAACATTAACAAGAAAAATGGCAAAAGATAAAACATTAAAAGTCGGGATGAGTTCACTGACCTGGTGAGAGTCAGCAACAACTCACTTCTAATACAAAGGAGAATATTTCAGATCATTATTGAGAGGACACAACAGTATTTGTACAGTATAAATTCCCACTCAACAGTTTCCTCCTGTGCAATTTGTGCTGTGGTTTTTGCAAACATGATATGATGCATAACGCATCAGAAGGAAAAGATACTTTATCTCCATTTAATCAAAACATGACAACAGAAATGTTCATTTTCAATGATGGAAAGATGAAATCAATAATAAAGTGCAGGAATGGCATTTGACACTTGCTACAAGGTTTTTGCATATGTTTGTTAACAGATATTGAAATGCAGATATTTTAATACTGATCAAATGCATAGAAAGTGCAGGCTAATTTGGCAAAGAAAGAATGATTTGGCAATAAGAGATTAATGAGGAGCTACATCGTTCTGCAAGTGCAAGTTTCCATGATATCTGTTATGTTTGAGTCACAGTTCATTTTTAGTATGATACAGAGTTTTAGGGATGATGCTAACTGACACCATCCACTAGATATGTATGCTAACGTAAAAAAACGTTAGCATGGACCACAGTGAACCTGAACACATAACATCAAACTGACATCACTCCTCTCTGCATACAATGTGCCACTATCAGCTAGAAACCTCATATGTTCAGGTTTTGGTATTCATATTACATGTTCATCTTTGCACGGTCCTTTCATGTGGAAAATGTGAATATATTAAAAAGAAAATCCACCTTAGAGCACATCAAATGAATGTCGTATTTCTACAGAGAAAAATTTAGTCTTGTATGTGTATTGTTTCTTTCAGTTTTATGTTTTTCAAGTGAAATTAGAGTTAATACACCTAAAATCATGCTTCAGGGTTCACAAATCCTTTCAAATCCTTTTGGTCTGAAGGAGCAACATGTAAAATATAGCCACCTGTCGAAGGTAACTCCAAACAAGTAGGGGGCAGCATATCACCAGCGTAATGGCTAACTGCTAACACTATACTCTCTGCTGTAACTATCTTTGGTTGTAGCTAGCCTACTAGCTTCCCTTAGCTCATTTAGCCATGCAGCTGAGTGAGTTTGGTGAGTTTTATTTTGTTTCTGTTGAGGTTTAAGTGTATTTCTCATTTTAGTTTGGTAAAAGAGAGAAACTTTAATTCAGAAGCTATATGGTTCATTACAGGCAACAGGTGTAGAAATATTTTGTGTCTTGCAGTGTTTCCCCTACCCTGGTCCTCAGGGCTCACTGTCCTCCATGTTTTAGATGTTTCTCTGCTCCAACACACCTGATTCAAATGATCAGCTCGTTATCAGGCTTCTGCAGGGGCTTCATGACGAGCTGATCATTTGAATCAGGTGTGTTGGAGCAGGGAAACGCCCAAAACATGCAGGGTAGTGAGCCCTGAAGACCAGCATAGGGGAAACACTGTCTTGACATTTTGTGAGTTTATTTTGTTTATTTATTAAAGTACTTGTACTAGGTAGTACCTACTACATCAGGAAGGGCCTGGGCCTGCTGGTTAGCATGTTAGCCTCAGTGGATATTGCTGCAACACAGTTCATAGGTGTCTTTCACATAACGTCATAACTGTTAAACTTTTTCAAAGTTTTAAATTTTAATTCTGGCCTTCTTTTACACATTGCTCCTTTAAGTTGCTTCATTGTCAAAAATCGGTCTAGTTTAAAACATGGCACACAATCATGTAAAAGTGGGATTATGAGGTTTTCACCTGAGCACAGATAAGAGTATGACATGCCAATGTTTGTGTATTCCTTTACTATCTATGATGAATTTAACTTTGTGTCTATTAATCTCAATCTGATCCCCAAACCCAAGTAAAAGTTGTAAGTTTAACAAGTGGATTTCTGTCTTTACTTTACCACAGATTCATTCGCCTTTGACCCGTATTCCCTGTTTTTAGAAAGTTGATAAAAATCTTCCCTCCCTTCACAGACAGTTGTTTGGCATCACTGTGTGATATGTTCTGTTAACTTAATGAAAGTATCTGTTACATATATTATCTCATACAGTAGAATACAGTAGAAATCAATCAGAAGTCATGTTCACCTTTTCTAGGTTAAAGCACTGTTTTCTGACTATTTCAGAGGGGAAGTGTTTGTTAGCGTGGTGTGGCATGTTACACCTTGATTTTAACATGCTTACATTTAGCACTAAACTTTTAGTGGGCTGGGTACAGCACCTCAATACATTTTTGGTGCCAAATTATATGTATCCGTAGCACCAAGTATCAAAAACTTTCACATATTCAAAGTTGGAGCTTTGTGCAACTGTTTTGTGTTAATTTTAAAGTTTTGTTGAATAGAAAAAAGGAGAAACATGCTTATATTCTTTAAATTATTGGGGAATTGTTTTGGTATCAATACCAAAATCGGTAACACTGTTGTATTAAGAAATCTCAAACAAGACCCAGCTCTCTGTGCTACCATATTAGTGTTAGCACGTTAACATGCAAAATATTATGATGGAAATGTGAGTTTGGCAAAGTGAAAACTGGACTTCTGATAGATTTCCAGTGTATTATAATAACATGCTCTCTTTGTTCCACAGTAAACCTCCTAACAGTGGCATTTACCAGCCCTCCACCTCCACTATGAAGGGCTCTTTGACGGGGATCCTGCCGCTGTTGACGATCACACACTCGGTGTACGGCAAGTTTCTGTCGTTGGTGTCCTGGAGCTCGATGGTGTGAACCACAGCCTGCCAGTGGAGACAGACACAAACAGGTTAGACACAGTACAGATGGAAAAGATTCATACACCAGCTTGTAGAAGAACATTCTGTGAACGTTCCCGCTGGTGTAAAGGACATTGTCTTGTAAAGTTCTCAGAATTCCTGGAGTTCTTTAAAGGGTAAGAGGACGTTATTTGGCAGACTTTGTGGGAACATTCAGGGCATTTTGAGAGCATTTAGTGGTCCATCTCAGTTAGAAATTGTACATTCGTAGAATGTCCTGAGAACATTCCTAATGGTATAAAGGCCATCACTTTGGAACATACCCAGAACGTTTCTGGATGCTCAGGATGTAGAATTCTTTATAGAGGAGGGGGGTGTTTTTTGGCATACTTTCAGGACACATGGTTCTGGCTACACTGCAAGACCATCTCAACTAGAAATTGTATGTTCCTTGAAAGTTCTGTAAATGTCCCTGTTGGTGTAAAGGGCGTCACCTTGTAATGTTCCCAGTCATTTGGTAAACTTTGAAGGAACATCCTGGACATTCTGGGAACATTTAGGAGACAATTTCTGCAGGACATTTCCTCTAGGTCTCTACACTACAGCAGAACTTTTAGTGACATTACAGCAATCTTGTCCTTTTTTGGATACCCAGGGACCAAAACAAATTCTAGGCCAAACAGTGGCAGGAGAATTAATTTAACATTCTTGTTTTTGATGGTGGGGAAACCAAACATGAAAACTCCAAACAAAAAGGTCCTGCCCCAGCCGCAATTTGAACCCAGGACCTTCTCACTCTGAGGTAACGGTGCCGGTGTGCTTCTCAGCAATTCAGTTGTTATAAACTTTTTTTTATTGAGCATGTTAATGTTGGTGTGATTGATTCAAATAAAATATAGCATTTCTGTTTATACTGCTGGACGTGATATCCCAAAGCATGCTATAAGTTAACATCATCTCAGTTCTTTTAGAAGGATTTTCCCCACTGAAACATTAATTTCCATTCCAAATTAAACATTCTCATATGACCAACAGGGAACCATATGGGAATGTTCTCTGAACGTCCCAAATGTCCTCTTTGTAGGATTGCTATGTGACCATAAATTAACCAAGACGGAATGTCCTCTAAAAGTCATATAGTGAACTTGAAACTGCAGCTCTTTCGTAACAAAAGGATGATGATTAGTAATGTTCTGTAAAGGTTTCGGGTCATCCGTCACCTTTAGAGAACTTTTGGAAAAGTTAGAACATCCTCTACTAAGTGAGTATATTTCCAGCAGATTTTATTTAAAGGAGAACATCTGTAAAAAGCAGCTTAGGTTATTTCTCCACAACTCCACAGCCCTGAGTGCATTATCCAGCTTGTACAGTATAATGGGGTGAGGAATTTCTACTAACATTCTGGGGCAACACCGTTTTAAATCTTTGTTTTAGTCTTTATTTTTATGATAAACTTTTCTAAGAAGCAGTTAAGCATCTGTATCATTTAGATTTAATCAATCCTGATGCTGTTAATCAATTCTGTTTGTAATCAAATCCTGATTTTGATTCTTGTTATATTAATCGAGCATGAAATTCCAAAATCATCCTCCAGGTGTTGAACACAGTGTACATTGCACTGCATTGCCTTCTTAATACTGTGGTGTTTATAGACATGTCGCTGCTGACACACCCACAAAATGAGAGCAAACGTACCTCAAATTCCTTTGCATACCCATTCAAGGAAATGTGTCATTCATCCTGGAAACTGTAGCAAAATGTTGCACACTGTTTTCAAATTGAATGCGTTCCAGGACTGCTTCCTCTGTGGAGCCACTGAATCCATACAGGAAGTCAGCTCACCTGTGGCACAACTTTCTGAACAAAGAGGCAGGCAGCCCTCATGTAGATGCCCTTTCGTCCTCCAGTGTTTGGTTTGTAATAATGAACCGCATGTCTTATGCGTTTAGTAACTTTTCTCATCTGTACTCCGACATGTCTGGAGCCAGACTCCACCACAGATATCAGTATTCAGCTGACAACATTTCTTAATCATATTTGTCAATGGGAATTTCACCACAACTCACAACAACAAACTTCAACAATGACTGTTCATGCTGCAGATTTATGAGAAGAGTCTGAGGATCCACCCACCATCCCATCCAGGACTTTGCCAAAAACAACGTGTTTCCCATCCAGCCACGGTGCTTTGGTAGCCAGGATGAAGAACTGCGATCCGTTGGTGTCTGGACCGGCATTCGCCATACTCACCTGGTACATGAACACACACACACACAACTCTCCATTTCATGCATGATGTTATCATCATTTTGATATGTTATCTTCAGGTTTTAGTTACTAAGCTGATCCTCCCAACATTAAAAAGTAGAATGAAAGTAGAAAAACGCACTGGTTCAGAACATATTGCCTTACTATTCTCTAATACTGAGTGTTACGTCAGAAACAGAGATGCAGACGTGTGTGCTCACCCAGCCTGCTCCTAGATGCTTCAGTTTAAAGTTTTCATCTGCAAAAGTTGTCCCGTAGATGCTGTGACCTGCACAGAAAAAAACATTTTGTCACCACTTGAAATCTAAAATCTGGAAAAACATGACAAAAGTGAGTATCTAAATGGAAAGCTGAGAAGTGGATCATACTGCAGGAGGAGTTTTTTTTTTCTTCCATGTATTGAATTTAGTGTACAAGCCACCAGAAAGTGAGTCTTTGATATTTAAACAAGTAACGCATTTAGCAGAGTTCAACTTTGAGTCTCATTCCCACCTCCAGTCCCATCTCCAGCTGTGAAGTCTCCTCCTTGGATCATGAAGTCCTTGATGACTCGGTGGAATTTTGTCCCTTTGTAGCCGTAACCTTTCTGCAGAAATACACAGGAAACTTACTGTCTGCGCCAACACAATCAAACACAATGAACACTACAGAAGATCAGATGACCATGTAAAAGATCACAGCACACGGGAGACTCGACAACAACAAAGACTTGGGATGGAGTTAACAAACCAAATATCTTCTTGAAAAGACAATGTAGTCTGTGTGGAAATGTATATATACCAAATATATGGACATAAATTAAACTGAAAATACATGAAATAACCAAACTAATAAATTA